>UPTC01001468.1:0-15572 GCA_900537255.1 Acanthocheilonema viteae
GTGCAGTAATGAATGGATTATATTGTGATAATTGAAGCAGGACAATTAAAATAATGATACAAAGGGAGAGTATACTTCTTTATACAAATAGGATAATGAATTTTAACCTCTTTGAATCTGCATGAGTTTGATTTCTCACTCACTACAAAGCAAGCACGAAATCTCACATCATTTAAAGCACTAATACTTATATTGCCAAGATTTTTTTAATCACTAACCACTAATTAATTCAGAAAGAGAAGAGTGGACAATTTAGAAAATAATGGCTTTCTTTGTCAGTGCAGGATTTGAAAAATATATATAACTAAAGTTATTAGGCCAATATTACTATAGCGACCCGCCTCGAACCAACTCAATTACTCTACGACCTTATAAATCATTTATAATAGTTATAAAATAACTTAATACTATTATGAATGATTTATACTTGAATTGCAAGTACAATATCAAAACGTAATTACTGACTTTCTTCGCTTTTACAATGTTTCTTCGTTTTCTAATTCTTCTGCTTTCACAATTTGTCATTTAATCATAGTGAAATGATCATGCAGTGATTGAAAAAGCAACAGAAAGTAATGGATTAAAAAAACTGACCACTCGGGATTTCATGTAACAAACCGATGGAATTAAATTGCACACAACAAAATTGTTAAGACTAAGGGTTCGATTTTTCACCAGCATAGCCCTTCCTTACTCATTTCATTAGGCATCATCTTGCGTGTCTGCTTGATTTAAGATTAAAATTTAAAAAAAGAAACTCTTGAAAAATTTATGAAAGTTGAGTTCTTGCCAGCAATAGTGCAAGCTCAGCCTTTGGCTTCCCAATAAGTTACATATAGAAAAATCAATTTATTGTTGCTAAAAGCTTTACCGTAAAGCTGTTGTCAACACATTATCATATCTACACAAACATGACGTCATGACTACTTCAATTCATTAATGCATATTTTCAAGAGGGTTTTGTTGTTATCATGATGAGAGGCTTAGTTCTATTGAGGCAATAATAATCTGTGACAATTCAAGAAAAAACTCAACTGCTTCTCTGAATCCAATCACTGAATATTTGATAAAAATTCACTCTGCTACTTATACGCTTTCTTCGAATTTTACGAAACCATTATAACACTATTTTGCATTGCACATCCACACTTCCTGCTTGAATCGTGATATCTCTTTTGTCAAGAAGTACTTCATTACAGTAATCAACTTTGCTGAGAAATTAGAATTGGAATGTATTAATCGATTAGTGACAGCGTCTACGAAACACTATGACCATTATGATTATTCTCAAAAATAGAAAGAGTTAAGATAAAACATTTAAATATTTGAGAGCGTTTATAGGCTTATAAGCATCATTCCAATGATAATTCTCATTTCTGAAATTTATAATCCATCTCCAGAGATAGAATATAAATTTTGTCTTTTCTTTTTTTTGTGCCTATGTGTAATATTTTTTTTTGTAACTATCAACTTTTGAGAGGAAATTCAACAGAAAATAGATATTATTCAGTTCATCATATATACGCTTCGAAGCAAATCCAGGAAGTCTTTGCGATCAGAGAGGATAGGAGCAGATGGAAACAAATGACAGAGGAATGATGAATTCTTTGCACAATTTTATGAGTCATTCAAGCATGTGCAGTGGTGGAAGCCATCTGTCAATGCTTGTATTATTTCAAGTCTAAAGTCTGTAACTTCCGACATGAACTGAATAGAAAGTTAACGGATAAGTGAACGAATATAAATAAGGAAAGAAATATAGGAAGACAGATATGCATGCACGGTCAACAGTATTAACTCAGCAAAAATGATAATCAAATAATAATTCAATTTATTCATCAAATGTCTTCCTAGAATTGAAAAAAATTGAAAAAATTGAAAAAAATCAAAGTATGAAAGAAATCATTGGTGCCACGAAAAGAGAAAAAAACTCGTTGCTTATTGTAGCAATTACTATCACTATTATCAACTACTACTGTGATTACTGGAGCAAAATTCACAAGTTCCAGAACCGGAATTTCTGAACTTAAGAGCTAAAATAATGATTCAAGATTTATGGATTAGAAAAGTGATTTTTCAATAATTAAAAGAATTTATACTAAATATTACTTGCTTATTTTATAATGCATTTAAAATTATTGATACCGCTGCTCAGATCTTAAATTTAAATTAAGACAGAGAAGTGAGATATAGTATCTTTCCTCATTTATTAATTTCCTTATTTATTGCTACTTTACTTATCTAATTTTAAAATCAATGTTGTACACGTCCAATAAATTATATTTACGAATAAATAAATAAAAAAGCCTTTTAATGTTTTTTGTTAATAAAACAAAACATAGAGATGCTCGATTAAAGTAAGTAATCTGGAGAGCGATAGTGCCAAAGTAAATCATTGAATATGTTAAAAATTGCTATAGGAATAAAAGAGAGCTCGAATTTCTAAAATCTTCAATCTTTACAATAAAACAAAAACAACAACCTAAGATCTGCATGTAGCGAATCACTTAGGAATAGTAGTCGAATAGGAATACTTCCACATCTAATTAGTCTTATGGCATAACATTCCTAGCATTACTTAAAGAATCTGGTTTTAATTGTATTTGTAGAATTTTTGAAAAATACTTCTTCTGCTTTTAAAATTACCATCAGTAGAAATTCCCGTGCACGATAATTGCAAAAATTAAAATGCTTCTTTCAATAAAAATATTATTATTCAAGTAGTTTTTACGCCAATCTATATTTTTTTTTTTGTTTTGATTACGGATGCACAAAATTTCTACAATTTAACCTTAAAGAATCAGAAACTGAATAACATGAAAATTTTGGTCTGGATCATTTAGTCAGATGAAATAATTTAAACTGAAACTTCCCCATTGGAAGATTTTTAGAAGAACACTATTTTTTTGACTGCATTACGGGTTTGTTTAATAATTAGTCAGCATTCAAGGAATTTATATCTTCCATTCGCTGAAAAAAATAAAGCAGCTACAATCGCAGTTAGTAGACCAAGAAGGTAACCTAAAATAACTGAGATCACTACACAAAAATACGCTTAAAGAGAAAATGTAGAAGGATTCTAATATATTGATGTATAGTTGAACAAATATCTACTCTCGACCACTGGGAAATAAATAAAGAGAAAAATTTAGATGATTGTTTTTTTTACAGGGAAACACTACTGGTAAAAGCGAACAGCTCAAAACATGTTAAAATACTGCAAACGATGACTGCAACTGTAATGACGGTGTTAGTGATGATAGTGTTGACGATGTTGATGCTGGTAGTGATAACAATGCTGAATAAGAGCTCTACTTCCTGGAAAAGCATTGTAGCAGTGTTTTTAAATTTCATAATATACTGTTTCTAGTTTGCTGTTCAATGAATCAAGTGATACATTGAGAATAGCTAATGCAGAGCTGCTTTGATATTGATATTGAGAGCTGAAAGAAGCAACCAAGAAGGGGAAGTTCGGAAAAGCGGTTTTGACTGCTATCGGGGTGGTAACACTCTGGTGCACAATATCACTCTGACTACATAATAGCCCGAATTGCTGAATGAACTGCTATATATGTGTATGCTAAGGCGCTAACTAGTGAAAAAAGGCTTGTAAATACGAGAGTAGGGAAGAAAACCCGAAAAAAGAAATCGGACCAGTGAAACGGAAGACAAAATTTTCTAGGCATTACTTCTAAACATAAGTTGGACCATTCCATCTAAGCCTAGACTCTCCTACCGCCGACTGGCGTTGTTGGTGCTGTTCCTCCTCTTTGCAAATCAATAGAGTAGCCTAACTTTTTCAGAGTAAGGCCGACATATAAAAAGTAGTGCTGAGAGCCAACTCCTTTCATTATTACATCGCTACTACAAGTAAAACTATTGATTAAAAAAAAGAGGCCAGCAGCTAACCGATAGTTAATAAATAAGCATACCATTCAGGTACTCAGGCAAATGAAAAACGTATGTGGATATCTACTAATTTATATGAAAACAGTCACCAATTATTTTTTGAAATTAATGTTTTATGAATCGTATAGTTTGATGTGAGTTTAGAAAACTTACAGATATTGAATGTATCGACTACAATAATCAGCTAACATGTGTATGCGTATGGTGGTGCAAAATGTAGCAAAACAAAAATTCAATGACGCAATGTGAAATATGGAAATATTGTAGTAATGGACGGAGTCACAATGCCTGTTCATTTACAACACATCGATTCGTTTACGTTTGTGGTATGTCCCAGTGACAAGGTACATTGTATATCTGCTGTTTAAATACTTCACTGGTCATTCTGACTTGTTCCTTTTTTACATGTACCATGAAAAAGGTGAGTGTCATTATATTTAGAGAGAAACGTAAGTTTTTCTATTCAACCCACTAGAATCCAGAACTGCTGTATTCGTAACATTGACGAATTTTCTTCAAACAATCAAAACTCTTGCAAATTAACAATCTGCAACAAACAATTAAACTCTAAAAGGGAACCACCCAATCAAATTTGTTAAACTCTCCGGAAGGACTATATCCTGCTCACATATAATTATAATTATGCACTAGGTAAATATTTCATCAACTCCGCAAAACTATTATCATCAAATTCTGAAACTTGTAAATGTTTTCACTTGTCACCTCTATAAAAACAGTATTTTTCTGTAATGATTTGATATATCAAAATTCCCATCCCTATGCTGGTAATCCCCTACATAATGTACTATTTTCGCAATTATTCATATTCAGAACATTCTGATCTAGAAATTCCACATGAATTCCAAGTTGATTATTATGCCGCCACTCATATCTTAAAATCAACATTTCACTTATTTCTTTCTCAACATGCTTTCCATTCTGTAAATACCACACTTGTACAGCATTTGTGATCTGATCAGCGGTGACAGTTTGACAGAATTCACTAACTAGTATAAGGCAGCATTACCTCAATAGATCAGTAATCATAAAGCTTACATTACAATTCTTTTCTTTCGATCCTTTTTACTGCGATCAAATGACCTGCAGCCCTGTAATGGTAGTAGTTATAGCTGTAGCAGTAGTCACAATATATAATTTATTTCAAATGTAAACGCTCCAATTTACAAGCAACTGATATAATTTTTTCAATTTCTTCGATTAATCTGCTTAGCATCTCACAATCCATCACGAAAATTTTCTCCTCCTCCACGGAAGTAGAAGTCTCAACAGCATTACCAGTTGTCCAGTCACCACCGCCATCACCACTGCCAACACGAAGCCAAAATTGAAGCATTACGTCCGGTGCATGCAGCAATACCATCCGGCCAATCTGTGCAATTTCCTATGCTCTTTTTTTTTCTATCATCAAAATTACGAGATCAAGCATTAATATTTTGGATTTTCCAATAAAATGTTTCGAAAAGAAAAAATGCCTACAGGCTCACCGTTACTATAGCTTTCAGCATTTAAGCCTAGCCATAGAAAACAAAATTATGAAATTCATAAAGGACCAAATGAGAAAATGTCTCCTGCTAGAAGAAAAATTTGAATACAATCTACTAACATTGACATTAAAGGTTTAATTTAAAATAGAAACGTTTGCTAAAAATCATCTAAACTACCAATTATTAATACTGCTCACAGTTTTTATAACTCATCCCTACATACCTTCCGCTTCTGTGATTAGTCCGTACTGTTTAGAAGAGAAATAAAATCTTAAAAAGTTCAATAAAGGGATTTATTTCATAAATTAAATGGCCAACCAGCAATGGACTACCAACTTAATCAACTTTTCTTGCAAATTAAGCAAATCAAGGACTGAAATTTTGCTCACATTTTAACCCTTTCTTTTCCACTTTCAATTTCGGTGCAATTGGTAAATCTGTGAGGGAAAAATATACATTTTTGTTATTGCTTCATAAAATATGTGCCAATGGATTTTTGTTCCTTAGATATTCACCAAAAAAGCATTTCCCGTCCTCTTAGGGAAATCAAGATTTAATCTCTATTGCTGTCAAGGAATTAAGTACAGCAATGAAAAAATTGGTCTTAATTTTTTGCATTCAACTTGGTTCCAGTTTGCTAGATTTAGTGAAACAGTGAATTCCTTTCTCTATTAAATTGCTGACATATCTCGGGCTGAGATTGACGTACATTTCAAAAAGTGATATGGTAAATTAGCGATTTAATTTATTTAATTATTGGCAAAAAAAAATCCAGAGCTAGAATCTAAATCTATAATAGGGAGTAGCAACATAGGATGAACTAAATTCGTCAACAGCAAATAGAATTTTGTAAAAATTTATGGTAAATGATTCAACTGAATGAGATAAAAGTTTAAAGATAACGGACAGACAACAGCATACAAAACAAATTAATATCAAATTAATTTTTGATAGTTCATACAGAGTTCCTTTTTTCACACTTCAGAAAAGTATTCAAAAGCATGTAAATGTCGTCATTTCCAATGCATTTACTCTTTTCTTCAGCCTTTAAATCAATAAGTACTATTTTTCTTTTATCTGATTAAACTTTTTTTCCAAAATTCTCGATAAAACGATTTCACATAAGCAAAGTGAATTCCTCTCCGATTACGTCAACTCATTAGATTCTTAGTAATTTCTGAGAATATGAATCCTAATATGTCACAATGTTAATTAAATCTGCTGAAGATTTCCAGAATAAAACATGATAAACCAATAGCATAAAAGTTTTCAATTATTTTGATGCGAGATGAAAAAAAACGGATTGAAAAAACACAACTAAATTATGGAAATGACCTTCTTTCCTAATGTTTGTGGCAAAATGACTTGAGCAAAATGAATGGAATGTTATATATTATTAGCACACAAGAAATATTAACTGAGCACGCCTCAGTACGATTGGATAAACTACTAAATATTGAGAATTTTAAATTAACGCAAACATAACACTGTCCAGGTTAACTTCCCAAATGAAAACCTCAAATAAACTGAATATAATGTGCTTATGCATATTAATGAATTGCATGCACATTAATATGACGTCATTTTATGTAGGAAAGAGAAATCCTAATAATTTTAGAGGAAAAGTGAAGCATCGTTTGAAAAGTAAAGGTCGATATGTAAAAGCAGTGCATGAAAATAGCCATGCAATGCCTAGTAAATGAGCTGAATGGTGTAGATAAAAAGGAATTAAAAGGAACTGGCTTTAAGAAAATGAAAACAATGAATAAGGTACAGAACTGCAAACTTTGAACGTAAACTTACTCTATCGATGTCTCGTTGCAGAAAAGTATTGATTTTAAGAATATAATTGAACGAATTGTTAATTGTTAAACTTATTTCATACCCTAAGAGATACTTCTTCCTACACAAATGCTTAAAATTCTCAAAAACATCAAAAAAAGAGCTTACTCATAGTTTGTATCACATATCTTCCAGGACAAGAACGGCCTGGAGAAGGATAACACTCCATTTTTACTTAAAAATTCAATTCCGTTGGTATGTTGTCAATGAAGTAATAATGTATCGTGTAATTAGTTAATCTATATGATGTTTTGATGATGGCACTACCCTATTCCTCGATTCTCTGGTGAGCACAAAAAAACTGAGCGTACTACAAAATACCGAAATAAGAACGAAATAAGAACAAAATGTACAAAGAGTATATTATTATTATCACACAATAAATGAAATCGCTGATGTCTTTCTAACAAAGAGTCATAATTTTCTCAGAAATGCAAGACATTTATAAAAGATATGGCAATTTTTTAATTTTCTAGAAGTTAATTCATAATCTATTTAAAATGGACTAAATTAGTTTGAATATTAAATACCCTGCTCTTTTTGTATCAATCAAATGTTCTAAACAAATCAAATTGATTGGAACCTATGTAGGATATAATTCAATTCAAAAGTAAGTTAATCAAATCTATACAAAGATACAGTTCGGTTAATATATACTTATTTTTGAAATCTGTGCAAGTGATAAAAGATGTAAATGTCACTAGAAACCAAATCTTTTTTACATATTATATGGAATAAAATCAATAAACATCACCACATTCTAATTTGCCAATTAACAGTAAGTGATAGCAGTTTTTTTGAATGGTTTTTATTTAAGAGTATCAGTTTGAAAAAGTCAGTTGACTTTTTTCTAAACACGCTTTTTTCTGAAAAAATCATCGGCATCCATAAACTAAAAACAAAGAAAAACTACTGCACATAAAATATTGATATCAGTAAAATCTTCCACTGCACTAACTTCACAGTACTCTTGTGGGAGTTAAACGTTAAATGCAATTCAAGTATGTTTCTATTTACTTTTTTTCAACAGCAAATTTCATTAAAATACTATATCCAGACAGCAAAAACTACCTGACAAAGAATCGCTACCGAAAAAGCTATATGAAACCTAGTACACTCAATAATCTTGAAGGATAAATTCAATCCTCTTGACATATGTTACAGAGATTTTCAAGAAGTTCGAAAAGTTGGCCTAAATTTGCTAAGAATATAATTAATTGAGAGCAAGTTTAGGCAACAAGCTATGGAATGCTTTGTCATATTAAACAAGTATCTTTGGAATGTTTCTTTAGAGAATAAGTATCTTCAGACAGTTATTGAAATGAGACAGTGATTAATGAACGAAGTAATATGTGATAATATTTCTTGGTATCATTAATTCTATAACAATGTAATAATATTACAACTCACCGTAATCTGTAAGCGGCAACGAAGAGATCGAAATGGCGGATACTTAGACAAAGCATTCACCATGGTAGGTTTATAAGATTGCTCAGCATTCATAAAGTTGATTATTGTTTTTATAAGCTCGTCATTGAAGGAATCCCGTAATAAAATATCCTTGAGATTAGATTCAGCGACCTAACGACAGAAAGCTTTGCAACTTAATGATAAAACTATTTAGTTAATATTTTCATTAATACTTCAATTAAAACAGAAGAACCACAACTATCTCTAGGGCCTGCTGAACTACACAAAGAGAACAAGATGTCTAGACTTCTCTAATAAAAAAGTTCTATCAAATGTGTCATATTTCCTACCTGAAAATTGGTTTTATGTTAAAGAGGGAAATTGGATTTCATTATATCTGATGCAGAGATATTATACGATACTTACTAACCTTGTTGTTACGTACATAATTACGTAGTTGTATGAGAGAATAAAAACAGCGCCAGATGTCAACTGAAGGTATATCAAAACAAGCTGAAATTTATGACATGAATATAAAATACGAAGTTTCTTATCAAAGTGTACCAAGTAATTTTAGGAATAATACTACATTTTCAGCTAAAAAAAAACAAAAACAAAAAGGAATTCGTTTTTTTTTTTTATACTGAAGCAAAGAATCAGACTTCGTTCGTTTATCACTTTGCATTATTTCCATTTTATGAGTATCTTACAAAATGAATATCTGACAACAATTCAGCTACACTTTGCCATTAGTGTTCTAATTAAAAATTCTACATCTTATAACACCGAGGACACAATAGTTGGTACACTGGATAGAAAAATGATACTATTAATTTTCTGAAAGTTCATATATCACTACGCGACAGTCTTATCGTTCTCATGATTTGTGAAACAACTGCACACCTGCGAGGGAGTCAACGTAACCGGTAAGTAGCCGCTTTCTGTTGAACGATTCAATTTCTTTGATTATACCATCACATACTATAAATAATGATAAAACAATAAATTGTGATGATTCCAATTTAACATACTAAGAAATCACTTGAAAATCCAAAGTATTCGCCTTTAATTTTTTGATTCATAGCGTCAGTTTCTATGCTGACCGAAGCCAAGAATACAGTTAACACAGCAAGCTATCCACCTGTTAATATCGAAAGTGAACTTTAACCGATTTCACAAAATCAGAAATTAAGATCTTAAAGTTAAGATGAACATGAAAACGGTTCAGTGCCGATACAATCCTTTGCTATAATCATTGGCTTCTACATTGCAAAAGACAGTCTATCACATGGACAATTTAATCATCGTTGTCAAATCAATCAATCCCTCTCATATTTGATCCCATGCCAAAACTGACACTTACCCCGCGACGGCTCTGCAACGTGGAGCAATACACGCAACGGGCCCACCAGGTTATCCAGGTACTTCTCGAGCTCCTCCGTTCCCGGCATCTGCTGCAACCGCAATAGACCATAAACAAAGTGACTCTCTCTGTTGTTCAGGTGAGACGCCATGAAAACCATCATCTCATAAGTACGTTTTTTTACAGTTACAAAAGCACATCCAACCGTTTTTCTCTTTGTTGAAGCATACTTTTCCTTTTTGCGCACTGATCAAATAGATTATTAAAGCCGGATGAAGTTGTCTTTATGTTTCATTTATATAACTTTGCGCTTACTACGCTGTTTACATTGACGAACAACGTTTATTTATCAATTGATCGCTAAAATAATTTGTTCGAATGATTATTTTATTTTTTATTCATCGAAGAGTTAAAATGAACTTTCAAAATACGTGAGAAATATTTGACAAATTTCCATTTTTTTTACTCTACAAATAATATCAATTAATGAATAAAGAGCGAATACCGGGGAACAGATTATATTCGTTTACAGATAACGTTATACTCAAATAATTAATCATATCATTAAATCAGGAAAATAACAAGTGCAATTGGAATGAAGCTTTAAAGCATTCGTTTTGACACTGCTAACGTTTTCTTTTGCTATTTATAACTCATCGTGTTTGATTAATTTATGAAGTTCGATATCGAAGTATAAATCAGCTTTACCAGGTATTGATGGCTTTCGACCATCAGCACCATATCCTTAAAAGAAGTGTATAAATATAAAACGAAGATTGGATGTTTGAAATTAAATTCGTTAACTTGATTAAAATGGTGAAATTAAAACGCTAACCTAATTTCCATGGAATGATCACTTTTCGTCTCTCTCCTTCACACATACCATTCATTGCTCGATCCATACCTTCGATCACCTTAAAAAGTATAATCAATAATTTTTCAGTTTCTCAATGACTATCCTGCAAAATTAAGAAATCAACTGCTTTCCACATTTCAAACATTGTATTTTTTTAATTTAACAAGTCTTATACTAACTTTAGCAAAAAAATTATTGGATTTTACTAACTTTAGCAAAAAAATTATTGGATTTTTACTAACTTTAGCAAAAAAATTATTGGAATTTAACAAGTCTTATGCTAACTTTAGCAAAAAAAAAATTATTGGAGTTTTATCTAAAATATCATAATTTCTGAAAAAATAAAATAAATATATGTAAAATGAAATACCTCTCCTTTTCCAAGTTTGAAGATGAATGGCATATTTCGGCTAAAGCTTGAATCAACAAATGTTCCATCAAAATTTTGTAAGTGAAGCGTATAATGTTGGTGAATTGTATCACCTTTCTCCGCCATACGACATTTCGTCTTATCAATTTTATGTGTTACCTTCAAATCTTCCAGCTATCAATTTCAATATTTCCCTGATGGCAAATATTACCTCACGTTAGTAGCGTTAGTGATATGACTAATGATTAACTCTTTCCATTTATTTCATTACATTATGCTATGTAGTTTATGGAAGTGAAAAAATTTTTCTTCATAAGAAAGTATCGCTTCTTTTACGTTTAAAAATGAATGATGTATTTAGATTGAAATTTAAATTAAAAGGTAACACCGTGGATTTTTATATATCAGTTAGTGAAATAAAAGCTATTGAAGATAGTGTGAACTCGTTTATAAAAATAGTATGAACAGATTGGAAATATATTTTAATTAATTTCATAAAAGAACGTAACTTATATAGCCTATAATTAATTTTACATTACATGGCACTATTATAGCATTTATTTCGCAACATTTCAATTTTACTAATAAATAAATGCATGCCTCAATTTTTAAGCCATCTTCATCGGTCCATGAATCACCCGGTACCGGTCTAAATAAATCTACAAGTTGTACTGTGTAGTACAATGTTTGTCCACCTTTTATGTTATCTCTGTCACGACCGTCATCACCGAAACCTAAATGTGCTGGAATGACCACTTTTCTCTTTTCACCGATGCACATACCGGTCATAGCACGGTCCATACCACTGATAACTTGACTTTTACCAAGTGTAAATACATATCTGAAAAAGTTTGAAATCCAAACACTTGATAAAAGATCAAACTTAGAAGCACGTTCAGAGAGAAACAATTTATCCTATATGTTGATTGACCAATGGATACTGGACAAGAAAAAGAAAGAAGGACCCGTCGTTCTCATTCTAATCTAATTTACAAGTAAATAAAATGTAAGATCCAAGATGGAATAAAGATTTCTCATTTTGAAATTTTTGAATCAATTCTAATTTACTCAAATCAGTGTAGCCAACCAATCATTGCTATAGGTGAAGCTTTTTTTCGATTGTTAAAATCTTGTGATTCTAATTCTTTTCGATTTCAGTTAGATAAAGAGTATCCCCGGTTGAATTAACACTTTCCAGATGACCTTACGGTTTCTTGCCGAAATTGGATCCTATTGTTTGTCCATCTTTGTCGGATAGTTTGTAGAACTGTTCAACGATATCGCCCGGTTGACTTTTTATCTTACATTTTTCTGGCTTGATTGGTTTTATTATTTTAATCTAAAAATTATCATTTTAGGATTTGATTGATATGAAGTAATGGAATGCAAAAAACTGAAAGTGCAAATAAAATTTAAGCGACAAACCTCCAATCCATCATCCTCCTTCCAACCAAGTTTCTCTTCGTCTTCACCAAACACAGAAGCAAAGCATATTATTGTTACGCTCGCAATGAGAACCAATTTATTGCAATACATAACTCAAAAATAATTTAAAGTGAATTTGCGACAAAATAGAACGGTGAAACATTTCTAAAGTAACCGAAAAGTTTCAATTAATTCAAATTCAATGTGATCGGTAAATGTGACAAATGATCATTTTAATTTAACTTTTAAAATAGTATAATGGCATTCTTCAACGGTTATTTCTTTAAATAAAAAATAAAAAAATCAAAATAGCGAAATCAATTTATTTTTTTTAAAAAAATCAAAGTAGCAAAATCTGAGCTCACAGACTATTGTGTTTTAGCATTTACAGAATACTCTATCATTTCTTGGGCTAAATCATTCCTACCATTGTTGAAAAAAAATAAGCCCACAATTTTAACAGATGAAAATGTGTTTGAAAGATAATCTTCGGAAAGTATTAATAAAGAAAAACTAAACTATAAAAGAATTTGCTAAAAAGTGGATGGTGCATGAATGAAGGATGGAATAGAAAGAGAGGGAGAGAGAGAGGCAGAGAGAAAGAAAGAAATATTTAAACCGGTTAAAAGTAGAGTGATAACAAAAATTAATAATAATGGTAATTCATTCTACCAAATATCGCGCACATCTTAGCATTTAAAGCAGACATTGACTAAATCCATCCATTTTATAGGCCTTCCATCTTGCATACACCGATGAACTGAACGAGCCAATCACACATCTTCAACAATTTTAAAAACTTCTCTGACAAATATGCGTAGATCGTGAGTATGAAGAAGAAGAAAGAAGGAAGATAGAGAGAGAGAGAGAGAGAGAGAGAGAGAGAGAGAGAGAGGGAGAGAGGGAGGGAAGAGAAGAGTTCACAATTTTAACGATAGAAGGTGAAATTGCTGTGAACTGGCGGCTGTCGTCGGATGATGCATATGGTGCTGTGAGTACTGGCAAGATGTGTAAGTGTGATCATTCTTGATAAGATTTTTGTAACAATCGACTACTTGATGATAATACAATTTCAATACCTTTTCCTGCAAATTTTAGAAGCTTTCAAGATAAAAAGATAAACAAGTCCACTTGAATTGCACTAATTAGTTCCGTTCTTTTCAAAATTTTCTCTCATTATATAATTGAAGAATTATGTTATTGTCATTCTTTCAATAGTTTATCACTTAAAAACCATTAAAGTTTACAAACTATAAAATCTTCGAATGTCAAAACTCTAAAGAATAAGGATTTGCTGCCATGAGATGAGCCGAATTGCAAAATACTTTATTTCAGTTATCGCTAATTAAAAGATAAATCCATCATTTCAATTACTTCTGACAATTTGTTTACCACAAAATTCTCTATTTTTTTTCATTCTTTCTGTTATTGTCCATCTCTCTTCACTGTCTTGTTTATCAAATTTTATATCAAAAAGATTACGTTGTGTAAAAATATTTTCTGCAAATTTCTGATTCTCCCGTTCATATACTCTATTAAATGCATCTCTGATCAGTTCGCTTAACCGTTTCTTTAAATTTATTTTCGATAAATGCTATCCCAATAGCTCACTATAAATTTACGTTGTACCGGTGCAATAATAAAATAGTATTTCTGTTCTTCGTTCAGCAAAATGTCTTTTATTTCATTGAACTTTTCATCAGCATTATTCAAAATACCAACATAGAAATGCTTCATTTTATTTTTGTTACCATTGTCGTTATCATGTTATTATTACTATCATTATTATTATTATTGCTATTACTATCACCATCATTATTTTATTATCACTACCATTTATTTTTATTATTATCACTTACTATTATTATTATTATCTTATCACTATTTAATATTTATAATATTAGTTGCTAAAGGAGGATGATAGATAAATATTAAATAATTATCATTATTTTGAATAATGCTGATGGAAAGTTCAATGAAATAAAAGACACATAATTATCATTATTTAATATTTATCTATCATTCCCGTTAGCAACTAATATTATTAGGGAAATTCAATTTTATATCGTTGCTTTCATCTTTCATCACAAAAGCTGTCTGTCAGCCATCATTTCAGACTTCTCTGAAGAAATACGATTTCAAGGTGTAATTATAAAACAATTTTGTCTGTCTCTTTTGATTTAACTCAATTTGAATATTTCTTTGCACACTTTGTCTTTAGCTGAATTTGAAATCATTGTCGATTATTTCGAGATTGAGTCACTTCATACCCATTTCTGATTCGTTACGACAATTCGCGCTGTCCTCAACTTCGGTTATTCTTTCTATTCCACTCACAATATTTTCTTAATTTTTCGCAACTTTAAGCAATTCAAGAGATGACTTTCAACCTTTCGGAGCCTGAAGAATTTCAGCCCACGCTTCTTATTTTATTGGTAAGTTCAGCTGCACTTCAACTTTCCCATCAGGATGAAGAAATGAGGTAAACGGATGGCTGATGATAGTTATCATTACTTACCTTGCATTTGCGATGATATATTTTAATTTTAATTTCTTCCATAGTTCCTTTTCTTACCTTTCCTTATGTCGATGTAAGCAATAGTAATCCTTCTGAATCAGTTTCCAATCTTCCTGTCTGTCAGATTCACTTCCTTTTCTCTTCTTTCTGAATCAATTCCAGAAAAACGTAATCTTTCCGATCGGCCATCATCAAATCAATTCGACTTTTCTTCTTTCATTTTAAAGTGCATCTTCACGGATAAACGGATATGATTCTCACAAATCCACATCAATTCTCAATTGGTGAAGTTTTTAGGGAAGAATTTCAGTGCGTTACCCCGCGGGTCAATTATGACTCATTTAATTCTATTCAGCTTGACATTCTTGTTTGGT
>UPTC01001469.1:0-15553 GCA_900537255.1 Acanthocheilonema viteae
AATCACATTAATGTAATGTTTTTTTTTCCATTAAGCGTGTAAAATTTTAATTTTCTATCAAAAACAACAATGCTCAGCCGTGAAGAAAATTTGCGGCTATCAGTAGATTATCTTATGCAAAGTGTTATAAGCATTTCTGTGTTTTATTATTCCGAAAATATGGTTTCCCATCCATCTAACGTCTTCTTTCTCACTGATTTCAATTGTATAATTAAAATTTGAATGGTATCAGTTATTTCCATCAATTGATGTTAATTAGAAATACATTGAGAATTTCCATGCATTTAGTAATTTTTTGTCGCTTCTATCCGTAATCGATATATGTTTAAAAAGCTTTTTGTTCAAATTTTATTTTTAACATTCGATAAAGAGTATCGCTTAAAATTTTCACAGTTCATTTATTTACCAGCTAATTGCATGGTAATCCTTATCACGATGTTGTCGTAGTAACGCGTGAGTTATTCTTGAAACCATTCTAAATTATATTTCTTGAATTTCAAATAATCCAAGAAATAGCGACTTTGTCAACCTATGAGTTTGCTAGTTGATCAGTACTTGAATTAAAAAATATTTATAAGCATAACGTTTATACTGCGGAAATATATTTGTACGAGTAATTATCCCCGTTTTAATCATATAATTACTGCGTAAAAAATTACCTGAAATGAGCATCTAAGCAAGTGAATCAAACTTTTTCTTTGTTTAAATAAGAAAGTAAAAGTTCCACTGTAAATTAATTAACAACTAAATTACAGGTAAGCAAATAATCAAGCAAACAAGCAGCACTGTTGAAATTTTTTAACAAGCAAATAAATAAATAAGTTATTAGTGTTATTTTTTTATTTGCAATTAAATTTTTGCAAATAGATATTCCTTTGAATCGTTAATCAGATTTCATTTTGATACAGTAGAAATGGAATGAGAATAAGTATTGCATATTTTGACGAACATTTTTTTAGCTTCCGTTTTTTTTTTTTTGTTTTTTGTTAAAAAAGCATCTATTTTCCTTTCAAATGGACATTTCATTAATTTTAATTTTTCATGAAGAAAATGCATTTCATAGCTAATAGTTTGGTTTGAAGTGATAGTATGCATTCGGTCAACTCTTGTGAAATTCGATTAAATATTCAAGCGAATAGCAGTGAATAGCATTATCGAGAATATAAAGATTGTAATATCGCTTCGTCTTAACCATTTCTACAGAAATTCTTCGATTAATCCATTTAAAGTTGATCTCAATATAATCCTATATTATGTTATCAGTTTTTGTAGCATAAATAGCTATTTGTGATAACTGTAATGATATTTTAATCCATTTTATTTTTACCATTTCATCATCCGAATCAATCCATTCAATCGATTATCATAAATTCAGTGGAAGCATAATACTTTTTTAATCTTTTTAAAGTAACTGAAATGCCTACGGTTATGTCACGTTACATCATGTCACACGTCATTTTTCATGAATAGCAAATTGTTGTCATTTTAATTTACTGATCGGAAGAAGTGTCTAATTCATTTCACATTCGTTTTGTTTTTCTAAATGAGATAAAAATGTTAGACAAATTAAAATTGTTTAATAAGTTTTCTGAATATTTCGCAGTACAAAGTTTTTTAAAATATTAAGGAATTTGAAGTTAAAAATAAAATGTTTTATTTTAAAACTCGCCATAAAATTATCTCGAGAATAAAAATGAAAGGAAAGGGATTTGAGAAAATTTCCTCGTTCTCTAAATTTTTTGAAATTTAAATTTTACATTTTTTTTCCACATTGTGTGTGATAATTTAGTCATCCTAACGCTCGAATTTTTCCTTAACATTTTAACAAAATTTAAATATTGCAAGTTACTTTACCAGAACATTTCCTTATTCAGATTTTAAATAAATTATAGTAGTGTTTTTCATTTAAGGAATTATTTTTGAGACTTTCTGAAGATGGAAATTTGTACCGTGAAGATTGTTAGTGAAATATTAATCATAGTCTTTTTTTGTAAAATTTATCGAATTTTGAAGGATTAGAAATTTCTAATCTTAGAGATTTACTATTTTCTAATTTTTTAATGTATTGTGTTTAAATCCTTCCATTATTATTCTCTTTGGATATTCCAATATTTTTCCATATTTCCCAATATTATAATCTTTTTATTCCGTGATTGATATTGCATTGTCAAAATGAAGAGAATTAAATTAGATTATTTCAAATTACTAATATTCAACCATTTTCAATCTATGATTACTATATTATATGATTTTCTTTGCAAATTTTATAATCGTTTATCCTTCAATTGTTGTCTCGTGCTCTTGTAATTGTGACGTACGGAGTATATCATTTCCGATGTTATGTTTTACACGTTGGTGATATTCTCTAATCATTACATGTTACATTCAAGAATTCACACTTTGATCTGAGATTTAATTTTTCATCACGGGTTAACACGTGTGCATAAATCGGCCGCAAAAAATTGGAACAGGAATGAGTCATGTTGTGATTGGGTTCGGTTATATTTTTTCCAATGCTGTCAGTTGATCTAATTCGTACCGGATGAGATATTGATGTGAACAATGTAAGTGAACCTTTTTTAGCTTCACGGAAGTACGTGACATATTACTTATTACGGACGAAGTATTAACATGAACGACGTAAATCAATTTCCCAATAAATTCGTTTAATTTTGTAACACGATTGATTTTTGTTTCGGTAATTTATAGATTATTTTCTTTCCATTTCTATATGATTTTCAAAATGTTGACTTTTTTTTATGATTTGAGCAATGTTTTCTCGTACATAGAATTATGTTTCTTATATAAAATTATGTTTCGGTTTTTACATAAGATTATGCTTTGATTTTGGACAATGTAAATTGTTTGAAGATTTGTGTCTAGCTGGATACTACATGGTAACAGACACGTTTCCGGCGAGGTTGATTAATATGTATATTTTGTTGTTTAATTAATTTTTTATTTTCTTTTAGTCATTTTGCTCTTGTTTGTGTGCGATGGTCCCATTTTTGCTGTGTTTCTTGGGTCTTTTGCTTTGCGCATAAAAAAATCTCGCATAATTTTCATAATGTTTTGTAAATTGAACTATTTGGAGAAATGGAAGCGGGTGGACAGGAAGGCGGTTTGCCGGGGGCAAGTCAAGGTGGTAGGCCGTCGAATAAACGCTTGCAACAAACCCAAGCGCAAGTAGATGAAGTTGTTGGAATTATGAAAGTAAGCATTTTTTCCAGTTGAGGAGGGGAAAGAGAAATTTGTTGTAGAAATTATCATATTGTTAAATAAATGAATTTTTGTAAGCCAATGCAGCAAGAATTATAAGCACTGGAAAGTTGATCATTTATTTTGTTTTTATCCACAGTAAAGGCAACATTACCCAATAATTTTACACACTAGATTAAATATACCTTCGATGAGGCTGCTTCTTTTACCTATCCTTCGCTCTAGCTTTTTTTCTTAAATAATATATTTGATTCACCAATGGTACGAGGGATATAACACAAAAAAATTTGTGTGGAATCGGAAAATTGAATTATGTACAATTTATCAAATATTGCAGGTAAATGTGGAGAAAGTATTGGAACGTGACCAAAAACTGTCACAGTTAGACGATCGTGCAGATGCTCTGCAGGTATGTTTATCGAAATTTGTATCGGTGCCAGAGATTAAAGAAGGAGATAAAATAGCTTAACCTTTTGTCGCTTATACTATAATTATTCCTTGATATTCTTGATATTGATTGGTTAATATTGTATGCGTTTGACACCTATTGCGTTTTTTCTGTTTGATTTAGATTACCTTTTGCTCTTTTATAAAATATGCCTTTTTTCCCCTTTTATAAAGAAAGTGTGGTCATATTAGATTGAATGAAATAATGGGGCTATTTATTTCAGAGAGCTTGTTTAAAAGTTTCTTACAGTGCGGAATGAGACAGCAAGGAAAGGAAGCGATAATATACTGTAATGTTTTTGTGTTTCATTTTTGGGAATTTATTATTGTTTGTTGCAGGAAGGTGCATCACAATTTGAAAAATCAGCTGCAACCCTGAAACGTAAATATTGGTGGAAAAATATCAAAATGATCATTATTATGTGCGCTATTATCGTCATACTCATTATAATTATCATTGTTTGGGCAGGGAATAAATAGAATGAAGAGCTTCAAAGCTCATTCTTGAGGATTTGTGCGCGCACATACTGATGCAGTGCTGTTGTTCTCGGAAGTATATTTCCTTATATTTTCGCTTATTTTTTCTTCTGAAAATTTCAGTTTTCCAAAAAATGGATTTTTAATTGATTGTTACATTGGATATGAATTACAGTATACATTTCTTATTGATAGAGGACTTTTATTTCAAATTTCTTCCGAGAAAATTGAGATTTTGTTTTTATTCATATTTGAAAATAGATTCAAAAATGATGGAAAGAGCAGAAAGCCCATTTTTCAGTTCTCTAGCGCTAGGAAAACATCCTTATTATTCAGTGGTTTGTTGAGGCTTGTATAGGAGAACTGCTTTAACAATAAGTCTTAAGTTACAGTAAAATCGTTTCCTTGTTCACGTTAGAACTGAAAAATTCCAGTCCATTTTGTGGTGCTTAAATTTCTGAAATCAGTAAGTGCATGTAAATTAAAGTAGGACTGAAAAAAAATTTTTTTATCTCTGTTACAAGTTTCTTTTTATGAGAAATCAATTTTTAGCTTCAGTAGAATGTGTATTTCTCTCCAGCTGTCTTTTCCATATGATCCACACACACTCACTCTTTGGTTACATGCCTGTTTTTTGGCTACATATAAGTTATATTTCGTTTTTGATTCTATGTGATCTGTTTACTCTTTTCCTTTTTATCAAGATTAGTATTTTACAAAAATAGAAAGTGGGTACGATTTAAAAAATTGAAAAAAAAACACTTTGGTCGTATTAGTGTTAGTTGAAAAATTGACCGGAATTTCTGCCTCGCGATATAGTAGTTATCCTCTGTGTAATAGCCTTTGCACTATGTATAAATTATTTTCTTTTTTGTATTCTAGTAACTTTCATGATAAATTCATGAACTTATCACTGAACTGCAACCATGTTGTGATTTTCCTTCTCTTTAATTTATATATATTCTATTTTGCATACTCTTAACTCGATTATTACAGACATTATTACAATAATTATCTCTTTACGTTTCTTTCTCTTGCGAATAAAATATAACTTTTGAATTATTGTGCTTCCCACAGTAATAGTTTTTGAGCAGTGTAATTTTATATTAAATGAATGATCGGAAGTATTAATGAAGATAATTTACAAACCGTAATTGTAGCAGTGTTGATATACTTCAACCTACGTATTCAAAGTAGAATTCATATTTGAAAGATAACATGAAGACGGAGATGCTGAAAACCCTCGAAAAGTTTCATTTTCTTATTATGATGATGTTGCGTTGATGGAGGAGACTTACTGTTTATGGCGGTGGTATCTAAGTTTAGATTTTGTAATTACCATGATCAGGCTAATAAATAATGTGTGAATTCTTAAGATGCATTTCGGGATTAGCAAGGAATACCGATATTTATCAAATCAGAGTTTTTACAAATTCTCCATCATTCAGGGAGTTGTTAGGTACCACAAAGTAGCATGCAAGAAAATGTCTCTTGAATTTAGCAAAAGATTGAGCACTTCTTATAACCAAAATAGCTTATTTCTATTGTTTGTTGTTTGTTTTTCGCACTGATTTATGGAGGAAGACACTGTGCTGCGATAAGTTAAAAATAATAATATGAGATAAAGATTGTTATAAAAGTTTTCCAGGTAGTTGTTATCGAAATTTTACAAATAAGAAATGAAATTGGTGATTACAGTGGAAAAAAGCAAAAGCTAAAATTTATTTCTTCCTCCTCCGTTATTCTATTTCACTACACTGACATAACGCTGCGACAGTGAAATGAATTTTCTTTGGCTTTGAATTAATTTCAAATTTGTTTTAAATTTCTAGGCATCAACAAGAGTATCTATGACATATAAGTAGAGGTCAGTATGCCAATAGACAAAACACCGTTATTTCGTGCCCGAATAAAAATGATACGAGCGCAGGAAGCAGCACGATTAAAGCGAGATCAAAAGCAAGAACAGCAACAACAAATCGAAAATTCTTTTAACAACTTCGAGCAAGTAATTCATCCAGGTTTCAGATTTCCGAACTTTTTAAAAGTACTTGATACGAAGTGTTTTATATTTTACTTGGCTTTTTCTAAATTATATCAATGGTTGTATTCATTGAAAATTGTTAAGAAGTCAACTTAAAGTTTTTTTTTTTTTTTGTAGACTACTTTTACAAATTTATCTTCTTCATAATTCAGAATAAGTTTACTTTGTCTGTTCAGAAAAGTCGGGGGAAGCATTCTCGCGTAATTCTTCAAATCTCAATTTTTTGTCATGTACAATTGAAGCTCAGAGAATTCGTCGAAAATTAATCGACCTTCGAAATATAGTTATCAGTGGAAGGAAAAACTATGTTTCCGATATTGGCCATTCCAGACGACTAATAGCATCATATACTGATAGTAAGTTTCATTTATTTTCGATGGATATGTTATTTTCAACACGCTGAGCGTTTTTATTCAATTTCAGGTAAATTTTTTTACACCGATCTATTTGTGAGTGCTTTAGTGAAAAATAATTTATATATTCAATAAATAGATCAACTAACTTTTTTGTTGGCATTATGTATTTTTGTTAGGAGAGTTCAAGCATAACTTAGCTGTATAATACTATCAAGAGAATGATTTCGGTAACGTGTCTTCATCTTTATCTTCAAATGAATCATATAAGTTATAGGTATGAGTGATTTTGAACGAGATGAATTGGATGCAAAAATTGAAGAAATGATGCAAAATTGCATAAAATCAATACAAGCTTTACAACGTAAAATCAACATTAGCAATTTACGAGCCCTTGATGAAGGTCCACATTTGTTCGAGGTGTATATTTTTGGATTGCTTCCATTCAAATAGATAGCTATCTGATTATGATTACTCTATCTGTGAAGTTTCACTATTTTAATAGTGCAAGCCTGATCATTTTTGTTCTCTAATCGCTCACTGCTATTAATCCATTACGTTTCTGATGTATTGTAACCAATCAGACTTTTATTTATTTAATTTTTTTTTCAGCATATATCAAAAATTTTCAAGTGTAATCTGTTAATTGTGTATGCCATTAAGTTTGTCAAAAAAAGTAGGATGTTATTATGTATATAAATTGTAGAGCAGAGTTTTAGGTTTTACGAATGTTGGGTAGATATCTCAATGCGACGGCTAAAATTGTTGCTGAAATGCGAGCTTTGCGAACAAAAAAGATAAGCAATATGCGGCGAACATGCAGGTATCGTATATTTTTTATTAGTTGGTTTAACAAAGGAGGCTGCGTGATTTATAGAGATATTGGATATTCTAGTGATGTTGTTACTGTTTTCAAAAAAAGCTGCATAATCTAAGTTGTTAAGTATCAAAAAACATTATATATAGTTGCTCTTTTGATAAGATAATTGATGATTTGAATGTTTCCATTTGTATTTTCTTTTCAACATCCAGTGCATAGTAGTATCTTTATGATTGATAAATTTAAGAATATATCTTAAATAGCTTTGCAACTGCCTGATACTCTGCATCTCACTGAAATACCTAAATCAGAGTTTGTAAACCTCAAAATTCAACCCAATATAGCGCATATTGGGTCGGATTTTGAAATTATTAGGTTTTGCAATATTTTGCTGTATTTTTTATATATTTAAATTCATACCATTGAATGAATTATTCGTACCAGTAAATTATTCGTTTTTAGGCTGGCGACGTTGGCGCAATTATACAACATGAAAAAACACAGAGATGAAGTGCTGACGCAACAACTGACTAATGAAAATTCGACTGAAACCATATCACTGAATGCCAATATCTCGTCGATTTCAGATTCAGTACTTAGTGATACCATTATTTTTGGTAAGGATGGTTTGAGGAAGAGGATTCCTCAGAGTACGGGTTTGTTTTATTTCTCAATCATTCGCTGCAGTAAGCATTCTAGATAAACAGCGTAATCCGAATATGTGAAAAGTTAATTGAATCTCAAATTGAATTACTGATAGAAATTCGATTTATTTTCACGCTCACCTAACATGGTTGTTATTTCAGGTATAAGAAAAGATGATGTCGGAAAGTCAGGGCAGGATGGATGGTCTGATGTGCAAATATCCGATTTCCATGAAGTTGAACGAGCAAATGATGTGGATTCACTTAATAATTTAGATGACGATGAACGTACTCAACTTATGATAGAAAATGAGCGGTTATATTCCCAATCGCTTCAAGTGGATAGTGATATTCAGAAGGTGGAAAAGCAAATGGCGGAGTTACATCTGTTGCAAGAGACATTTGCCGAGAAGGTTAACCAGAATAATTATATTTTTCTATCTAGCTTTTTATGTCTTGTTAGTTGCTAATTTGATTCAATTCCAGGTTTCGGAACAAGAAAGAGATATAAATGTTGTAAATGAAACAACATTGCTAACAGTTGAAAATATTCGAATTGGAAACGAACAGATTCGTCAAGCAATCCAGAACATGGCATCTAGACGTGTGATTCTTTTATTTTGTATTGTTGTTCTTACATTTACGTTACTTTTCTTAGATTGGTATAATCCTTAGGAATATACATTCATTGTTTTCTGGGAAAAATGCTTCTCATCTCATATTCTTTTTTGAAGTTTTTGATTTTAAAATTCAGTATCTTCTGTTAACTTAACATTGAATTAAGTTAACTGTTTCTTTTCCGCTATGTTAACTGTTTCTTACTGTTTCTTTTCAGTTATGGGAAAAAATTAGTGAGAGAAATTACAAAGAAAGAAATTGTCGATTTCACTTCCCAATGCTCCGATTATAAGTACTATAAGAACTAATATTTTTTTAAATGGGTACCAACTTACTGTAAATGCTCTTTATTAGGGACTAAATTTTGTAATTTCGGGAACATAATAAACACTACTTTTTAGCAGCAAAGTCAGTTTTTCAGCTCTTTATGAAAACTAGTTTATATGCGATCGATTGATAACTGTAATAAAGAATACAGAAAGTTTGAGAATTGATGTATTAAACTATAAAACTGATATCAATATCATATTTAATACAGATACAATGACGGACCTATATGAATATTGTTATTTTCTTTTTATGAATGAAAATAAACCGTAAAGTTATTTTTTTTATTAATGAATAGAAACTATAGAATGGAACATAGTGGTATTATGTCTAACTAAAAATCTCAGGATTACTGTAAAAAAACAGCAGTACTTATTCTGTTTGGTGAGAACAAGATTTTAGTTCGTTTTTAACGTGTAAAAATTTTAATTATTACATTAAATACAACGTCGCCACATATTCAAGTGATTTTGTATTTAAAACATTTCGATCTTATTGAATAAAAAACGAAATTGACTGAAATTAGTACCAAAGTTTAAATCGAGCTATTCAAAGCATACCAATTTTGGGCTCTATACTATAAAATAACGAAAGTATTTAGTGCCTTACCATCATTGTTTTTTTCAATGATAACTAAAGATTTGTTAGACCTAGCTACTTCAAGAATAGAAAGTAAGGGTTAGATGCATTAGAAATAGAAAATAAAAGTTGGATACCTCAAGAATAGAAAGCAAAGATTAGATACATCAAGAAGAGAAAGTAAAAGTTGAATACTTCAGAAATAGAAAGTAAAGGTTGGATAATATTAAGCTTTCCCACTGTAATTATGAGATATCAGAGGAATAGCGTGATCGTAAATGTGAATGTGTGATACATGAAACTTAAACAAGTAAAATACATGAACATGAAGATATATTTTATAAAATAATGAATGTAATAGAAGATCTTATTGAAAGTAAAAGTGATCAAGAAAATCTACGGTAGATGAACTGATTCATTGAATTAGTTTTATTGAATTTATTGTTTCAAGTGGAGAGCTACTATTAAATTTTTTTTGTGTAAAGTGCAATTTTACGCTTATATCAATATTCATATATAATTTCTTGCTTGTTCTTGATAGCTAATAAGCTATTCTGTTTGATCAAAACAAGCACCTTAAATTTTACACATTTCAAACAACTTATCCGTTTATCTTCCTTTTAAAATCCATAATCCGTTTAAGTAATGCAAACGTTGCCATCGTTGTTTGTTTGAAAGATGGCGGACATTTTGATCTTATCACATTTATCACTTATATTTTAAACACATTCGTTAATTTTTGAAAACTTTTAAACATTTATTACATTTATCATTCATATTTTAGGAGCCTGTAATCCGCAATTATTATCACTTACAAATAGATATATTACAAATTGGGAATAATAATCTTGGAAATGAAAAAAATGCTAAAATTATTACCAATTGCATTTATAACATCATAACTGTTTCAAATATAAATTATTTGCATTTCTTAATAACTATTTGAATAAACGAAATTATCAAACATAATAGAAATCATTCGCCTAAACATAAATAATACAGTGTTAAAATATCAAAAATGAAATTATAATAATGACAGAAAAATTTATTAAAAAATTTATTACAGAAATTTAATTACGATAATGGAGTAGTTTTTTGGAGCATTTTTTCTTTTTTCTCTTCCTCATCACAAGAGAAGACCATAAATGAAGCGTAAATTTTAGCTGAATAATAAAATTCATTTATTTGTAAACATCATTCATCGTTAGCCTTGCTATCATTTTATCATTTCGTCCATTTCGACATTTTAATAGTGTATGAATAAAAATTGAAACAATAATTATTTTAAGCGCTGAAAAAATAGAACGTTTCCTTTTGAAAAAAAAAAAGGAGCAAAGCAAAAAACTATTTTCAAAATTGTCACAAAACAAAATTATCTTTTTGAGCATGCATAATACTGTCACAATCGATAAATATAATTGAGTTATACAAATAGGAATTTTTGATATATCAAATAAAATATATTATCAGTTATTTAATTGTTTAATTTCCACTAAAATTTCTCCTATAAACACATCATTTTTATTGTAATTTCTTTCCAGTTGAATTCATCCTTTTCCTAACGATTTAATCATACTTGTCAGCAATCAACAAGTAGCACTTTTTTGTTTTCTAAATGTATTTCTTATTTGGAAGACATGAATCTTTTTTTTTTCCTGAAATAAAAAAAAAATGAAATGTAGAAGGATAAGAAATTCTCGGTGTTTTTGTTTGTATATTTTGAATGTTACAGTGTCATTAGATTATTACATGAAAAAGATAAGTGATCAATAATATGTGATATAAAGCTAATTTACTATCCAGGATGTTAAAACTGCTAACAATATGATTTGATTAATTGATAATGATTTATGAAAAATGATTGTAAATCAAATGCTACGCTTCTCATGTTTATCTTAATTTTTTTGTAAAATATAAGTTGTATTGTTATACAGAACATTGAAACATTTAGGCATTTTCCTTATTATAAATAGAATTAATTGTTCAAAAAAAAAAAAATAGAATTCCATAAAAGGACTCATATATCGAAAATATTCGAACTCCTGAATGGAATAGTCAATAATCGCATAACAAAAATATTCTTAATTCCTGAAAATACAACAGTCAGTACTGAATTATCGAAAATATCTGAACTGAATGGAATAGTTATTTGAAATGAAATGGAATGTTGCACTATGCTCCCTTGTACGAAACGAAGTTTCTTGGGTGTTTGCAGTTTTCCCAAAATTTTGGAAATGCATCGCGGCATGGAATTGTCAGAGTGATAGTTTTGTGGGGTGGTGACGTCATCGGTAGTTATTTGTGGTATAAATGGAGTATTTCAGGTATTAAGCTAATCATCTTGAGATGAGGTACTAAAGTAATTCTTCAAAGTTGAAACATACTGTTTGAACCATATTTCTTTCCTCTTTTCTCATAGGAGAGCGTAATTGTCACAATTGGTATGACAATGTTCAGGTTACTTTTCCAATACTTCTCTAGCATTTACATTTTTGAATCAAAAAATTTAGCAGTAAATTTTAGCTGTGTGATATATGACTGATACACGTTGTGTTGCATATACGTTAAGAAATATGGTATTTGTTGTAGAATTTTCATGAAATGAAGCAAAGATCGATGTCGGATGATCATTATTGAAACCATAGCTGAATGAAGTATCGAAATGGTGTAGGAATGACTGTAGTGAATGACAGATAGCCTGAAGTAAATTGAAGGTTTCAAATTAAACAGATTCATGCAAAAGAATAATTCATGATACAAAGGAATAATAATTCATGACAGATAGTCATTGATAATTTAATTAACGGGACAAGGATCGGATTAAACGTGTTGATCTACGTATTATTACTTAACTGTCGATATGCCACATTACGCATTTTTTGTTAGGTTGTGAACACTGAACTGATAATTTTTAAAGAGGGCGAGCAGGGCATTATTTATTTGCTGAACGTCGTGAATAAACGCAAACGTTAGTAGTAATGTCTGGACCATCTGGATCCGGTGAAGATGCGGCGGATCATAACGTTGAAGTGTGGAAAATCAAACGGTTGATAAAAAGTTTGGAAATGGCTCGCGGGTTAGTGATCGATTCAATTTCTGATGCGTAGAGCAAATTTATTTAAAAATAAAAACTGTACGAAATAAAATAATGGACATATTCAGGAATGGTACATCGATGATTTCATTGATAATACCGCCACGAGATCAAATTGCGCGTATCTCAAAAATGTTAGCCGACGAATATGGTACTGCGTCAAATATCAAATCTCGAGTAAACCGGTTATCCGTATTAGGTGCTATAACATCGGTACAAGGAAGGCTAAAACTTTATAACAAAGGTTAGTGCATCTACTAGAATATAGATAAGATAATCCGATATGCATTATGTTGACCTATGCTATCGGACAGTCAAAATTTCAACAATAACACTTACAAAACACGAGTATCAATGATTGTTTTTTTTTTAGTACCAACAAATGGTTTGGTGATTTATTGTGGTACCATTGTAACGGATGAAGGGAAGGAGAAGAAAGTGAACATTGATTTCGAACCATTCAAACCAATAAATACTTCACTTTATCTTTGTGATAACAAATTCCATACAGAAGCATTGCAGGGTATTTGTGAATTTTATTTGATTAATTTATTTGAACGCAGAACGTGACGAACAAAATTAAATTCGCTGCTACCACGTACGTTTAGTGATATGCAAGCAAATATCGTGAAATTATGCCATGCTATCATTTATGTCTTTTAGCCCTGTTGGCTGATGACAATAAATTTGGATTCATTATAATGGATGGTAATGGGTCATTGTTTGGAACATTGCAAGGTAATACGCGTGAAGTGCTACACAAATTTACCGTTGATTTACCAAAAAAGCATGGTAATTTTTGTTTCCATTTCTGCTTTTTTTGTGGGAATTAATTATAGTTTTTTTTTATCAGAGTTAGCATGATGTATGATAAATTTGATCACTGCATCTTCGCAGGTCGTGGTGGACAATCTGCGCTGCGTTTCGCACGACTTCGTATGGAGAAACGTCACAATTATGTAAGGAAGGTTGCGGAAACAGCTGTTGAAATATTTATTCGAAACGATAAAGTAAATGTAGCAGGGCTAATTTTGGCTGGTAGCGCAGATTTCAAAACGGAGCTTGGCCAATCCGATATGTTTGATCAGGTGAGGAATACGGTCGATTTCTGGCGATTTATTCTTGCTGACGATTAATCCTAATTTTTTGATTATTTGCAGCGACTTCAAGCTAAAATTATCAAAACGGTAGATATTTCATACGGTGGTGAGAATGGATTTAATCAGGCAATTGAATTAGCCGAAGATGCGCTAGCGAATGTGAAATTCATCCAAGAAAAGAAATTAATTAACGGATATTTTGATGAGATTTCGCAGGTATTTCAAGTTCGCAAATTGTTGCTTTTTAAATTATCACTTTTATCAATTGCTAACGTTACGCGTAAATTCCTTGGTAATGTTGCATTGTACGATTTATTTGCAAGGTAAATTTCAGAATTGAACTTTTATTTTCTCTCTCTCTTTCTCTCGCGATGAAAAGCTTTTGCTAAAGCAAATAACAGAGCTAATATAGCAGTTTTCTCTACATATTTTTGGAAGTTAGTAATTGGGCTGTGCATCATAGTTGCACATCTTAAAGTCAAACTTCCGAAATTAAAGTGCATGTCGTCTGCGGGTTTTACATTAGTTACAGTTAAAGCCTGTTCGTTATTGCACTACAACTAATCCGTTTTACTCCATGTGAAATCAGCAAATATGTTTATATGTTAAAGGATTCCGGAAAGTATGTTTATGGTGTGACGGATACGCTGCAAGCATTGGAAATGGGTGCTGTGGAAACATTGATCTGTTGGGAGAATTTAGATATTGTACGTTATCAGCTTAAAAATCCGGTTACTGGAGGTATTCGTTTTTAATCGTTCTGGTGGAAAAGTTATCACTCGATTGATTTTATTCTGCTGATTTTTTCCCTTTTTTTAGAGGAAAAGTTGTTATATTTGGACCCGGATCAGGAAAAGAATAAGACACATTTCACTGAATCGTCCGTATGTTTTTTCAGTTTTCGGTTTTTAAAAAATTAATAATTGTCAGTTAATTTACATAATTTTTCGATAGAGAAAGTAGCAGTAAAAGATAAAAAAATATCAAACATTACAAAGTATCAAATCTGGAAAGACGAGACTGGAAGAGAATTTCTGTCTAAAATTCATAATTTCTTTACCCATCATAATGGTGACAGATAAAATTGATATGATATTTAGACTGGCGTTGAATTAGAACTTATGGATTCCATGCCGTTATTAGAATGGTTAGCGAACAATTACAAATCGTATGGTGCAGCTTTGGAAATTGTTACGGACCGATCGCAGGAAGGGGCGCAATTTGTGCGGGGCTTTGGCGGTATTGGAGGTATATTTGGTTATATTATATTAATTGGTCCTTTGGATTTCTGTTCTGGAAATGTGGTGCTGTTTTTAGCTGCCTGTTGCTTACAGGTCTTTTGCGTTATCGTGTGGACTTCCAACTGAATGATCTCAATGACGATATCGAGGATATCAATCTCGATGACTATTGACTATGTTCGGTGGCTAGTCGCGATTGCTTGCTAATTTTCGGGGATTTTTCACGTATGTTTGTGTATCTCCAAAAGAGTGATTATTTAGTTTACTTTTGTATACAATCGGTAGAATTAGTGAATTTATTAGATTAGTGGGAAATATTATAGCCATTCGGTAAAGCTTTGAATTTACTGAACGTCATATGTTCTTTTAGATTGGGTTAGTATTATTTTATGCTCGGTCTCCATCTTTTGTTTGCCGTATTTGGCAATAGAAATCATTTATTTTTATCGCTCTGGAAAAATCTATCAGTTTCTTCATTCATCCGAATCCGAAATTACTCGACAGCCGTCTGATCGTGACAGCCACCGATTCGTCATGCCGTCTGGCAAGGTGCACACTTGTTTCTAGTAGATCTACTGAGAGGGAATTTT
>UPTC01001471.1:4220-15539 GCA_900537255.1 Acanthocheilonema viteae
TGTGTGTGTGTGTGTGTATGTATGTGTATGTGTGTGTTTCTGCATGAATACAAAGGATATCTGTCCCAAATTTAATTCACGCTTTCAAGCAAAGTACTTACAAAGACGCATTCCAGCGCTAATGGCCAATTTTATTTAGTTTATTATCGTAGCGTGTGCACATACATACATACATGTGAGGTACACATCCAAACAGACACACACACACACACACGCGTGCACATGCATATACAAACTTATCGAAAGACACCCACTTAATGAGGAGTACTTCCTCTTCAAGAATAAACATTTCTAACAAACACAGATTGATTTGATGGATATGAAAATCTAATTTTTAAAATTTTGATGGAAAAAAATTTGAAGAACATTTAAGAAAAAAATTGTCGAGATTCATGAAGCAAAAAAATTTGAGAAAAAAAAAATTGTCGAGATTCATGAATCATGAAGTTAAAATTCTAAAAACAGAAGTTGATAAATGAGCGAATAAAATCAGAATCTCATACCTGATAAGTCAAGAAATAGCGTAATCAATTTTTTTTTTCACCCGGTATAGCACAAATCGTTCAGTGTAGCATATTTTTGGGTGATAAAAATGATACGGTAATAAATTTCCAACTTTAAATTCCTCATTACTTAGGCATTTGTTTGTTTCAATCATTCAGTAAATTGTTAAATGTTTAACTTGTTTACAAATTTTATCACATATAATTTTTTCCGTAAGTGCTATTTCTTCCACTTTCTTCCTTTACAATGTAATGAAAGCAGTGAGTGACAACTTGACATGGCTTAAAGTAACTTGGCAAATAATTAAAAGAATGACATTAATTAGCAAAAAAAAGTAAACAAGCAGATATGCTATCAGACAGAGGAATGAATAAACAATTAAGGAAAACAATAGCATTATAAAATGAATTTATAATTTTACATTCTTTAAAATTCATAGATTGGTGCGCTATTCCCGTTGCACCACCAAATCACAGGTACTGAAGCATGCGGTCGAATTTGGGAACAGTACGGTATTCAACGCATGGAAATTGCGCTTGCTACGATAGCTGAATTAAATGCTTTTCTACCTTTTAAGCTTGGCATCAGTATCAGGTAGGTTAAAAACCTTTCAATTAACATTTAAATAATTTCTCAAATAAATTTTTCTCATTTTCAGAATGTAATAGGCACAAATTTGAAGGAAATTATTATTTAAATATTAATTAAAAAATTTTTTTTTATTTTGAATTTGCAATTAAAAAATACCAGAAATTAGCAAAGTATCTGATATGACGACTAATAACACTTTAAAGTTTTAATTTTTTGGAAGGATTCAGACTAGGCTATTTTTTTGTCAGCAAGTTAAGCCCATTATTGTTGATTGGTCAGATAGATGAGATAATATGAATGAAATGAGCTTTATTCATTTCTCCACCATCATCTTTGAAAGATATGCAGAAGAGATCGGATCATTCATTTTTCCAATTAAATTTTAAATCATTTAAATAACCGATTGCTAATTAATATTATGTAATTGATATCATCAATTTTCAAGTGAAGTTTTGAAAATTTTTTATCACATTTCAAAAAAGCTTCTTTCTTGATCAAAAATTTAAAAAAAGTTGTGGGATCAGTAAGAAACTTTTTCTGCACAAATTGTATCACTTTGTTGTTCATCAAAATAAGCAAAAAGCTCTCTTAAGCCGAACACTTTTGAATTTTTTTTACTATCTTATGATTATTTTGAAATTCCGGTCATTTAATCAGGCTAGCAATGACCTGATCTGCACGAATCTAAGAAGCGAACATAACGATATCGAATATTTTGAGCTTATTTTGAAGCTTCAACAAACATATCAACTTTTTATTTTATTCTTGTATTTATGATTAGATAATTTGTGTAATTTTATTTCAATTAATTCAAATGAAACTTAATTCAAATCAGTCAAAGAGACGCAATTTTATTTTAAATCGTTTTTTAATTAAGCAAAACTAAAAAAATCATAGAATTCCTCCCGATAATTCTAATCTTTAGAGATTCATGTTGGACAGATCGTATTGCCATGGAGCAATCCATTGCATTTCTACGTGAAGGCGTTAGTCAATGTTCGTGTGCAACAACGCCAGGTTGCCAGAAAAAGACAGCACCAGTTGTGGCAATTGTAGGGCCTGCAAAGAGTTCCACTACAATTGCAGTACAAAACTTACTACAAGTATTTCATATACCTCAAATTGGTATGTTTCAGCATAAGATTTTCTTGTCTAAATTTAATTTTCTAAAATTTTGAAATTTAAAAAAATTTTTAATAAACTATTTTTCTTTTTGAAAATTATTATCCTTTTATCAGAAGAATTTTCTTTCCACTACATTTTTGAATATTTAGGATACGGTGCCACAACAGCTGATCTTTCTGATAAAGAACAATATGGTTATTTTATGCGTGTGGTACCAGCGGATACATGGCAAGCTAAACTGGTTATTGCTATGTTGGAACACTTTAACTGGACTTATGTTGCCGTTATTTATTCTGCTGGTTAGTTTTTCATACAGTACATTTATATTTAAAGGCTAAATTAAATTATTAATTAATCATTTTTGTTTATATTTGGTCATTATTTGATAGAAGTTATAATGATCATATCATTTATATGCGCCATCGCTCGTTGGATAAAAAATACTGCATAATTGATAATATAAGATTCTATTCTAATTTATTAAAACTCACTGAAATTCATAGATGCTAAATTTGTAATTTCTTAGAATTTCCCGGAATCACTTATAATTAAGTTTAAGCTATAAGAATAAAGTTATGAAAATTGTTTATCACAGGAAACTATGGTGAGAAAGGATTCGAAGAGTTGGAACGAATGATCAATAACGACCTATCAGAAAATGTTTGTATCGCGTATTCGGAAAAAGTGAAAAGCTTAGCTGAACCAGCTGAATTTGACAAAATTTTAAATACTTTAAGGTAGGAAATAGAAAAAACTGTTGTAATAATTTTCATATTGATTAAATCATAAATTATCAAATAAATGAAATGAAATATCCCTAATACCGTAAACTGTGTTAAAATCAGAATTCAGCATTATCTTCAGTACTACATAATATTACGATACTATTTTACAGTAGTCAAAAGTCGGTACCACAAGTAGTGGTATGTTTTTGTGAAGGCCTTACGATGCATGAAATGTTTAAAGCACAACAACGTCGTCGAAGAAGAAATCCGGGAATACGACCATTTCAATGGATTTGTAGTGATGGTTGGAATGATCGTTTAGACGTCGTTGATGGCGTGGAACATGAAGCTACCGGAAGTTTCTCTATTAGGTAACAAATGAAATAAATTACATCTTTCACGAGCAATTTTATTATTATCCATAAAATAATGAATGTAAAAGATTTCCTTTTTCTACGTAACTTTTAATCTTTCACACGTTAAAATGCTATTTCACCTTATGCTAAAATCATTTCACCATTTTAGGATACATTCACCACATGTAAAATGGTTCGATCAGTATTATTTCTCATTGAACCCAGAAAATAATACACACAATCCATGGTTTCGAGAATTTTGGCAAGAGAAATTTCATTGTCAATTTATGGTACCTAAAGATGATCTCGAAACAAAAGTTTGTACTGGACGAGAGAATGTTACATTAAACTACAAACAGGTAAACGTATACGAAATGAAAATTAAGCTTTTCCTTTTCTTTTTTTTTCTTTTATAAGTTTATTTGTGCAAGATATAATTAGTTGATCAAATTAAAGTTTATTATTAATGCCAGTACGCTAATAATTGATAAATTAATCCTATCACTGTAAATAATAACTGATAAATTAGTCCTATCGTTATAGTAATTTGAAATATTAATCCCATCTTTATAAATGATCATTTCACCATTCCTTTCTCAAATTTTTCATTTTCCGGTAATAAATCAAAAAGAATTCGGAACAAAATTGATATATTACCAGCAATGTAAAAATTTTTGCATGTATACTTTAAAATGTAATTAATTTTTAGGATGCAAAATTGAGTCAGGTTGTAAATTCGATTCGTGTCGTTGGATTAGCCCTTCAGGCATTGTACAACGATCGTTGCAGAGAGAATTCAACAATATGCACTGAAATATTTGCATTAAATGGTACTTTACTACTCAAATATATGCTCAATGTTACATTTGTTGATCAGTTCAATCAGGAAGTTTATTTTGATGCAAACGGTGATCCACCTGCATGGTATGTTTATTATTTTTACAATTACAAATTTAATTTATAGCACACTGAAATTATATCGTTTATCTTATTAGTGGTTATCGATATGATTATTTTCTTGAAATAATTCTTTTTTTGCGATATATTTTTGATCTAATCAATACGATTAGGAAAAAAAGAATTTAATTAGTCGACAGTTATTAAAATAGAGTATTTTTGAAGAAAAAAAAAGATAAATGAAATAGAACTCTTTTCTAAGGTATGATGTTTTGAATTACGTTGGTGGTAGGGAAGGCTTTCGTATGGTTGGTGAATATCGGAAAAAACGCCTTGGCAAATATCGACTGAAAATTATAGAGAATGATATTATGTTCTACGATAAAACAAATCAAATTCCTGAATCAGTTTGCAGTAAACCTTGTAAAATTGGACAACGAGTAAGCTCAATTGTGTAATTTCAAGATAATTAAATTCTAAAAATTAGTCTGTAATGTAAGAGAGAATTTTTCCACATGTGAAATTATTTGTGCAAGATAAAAATGATAAATTGAGCATTTCTGGAATACAGTAATCATTGATTATTTCAAGAATTGCAAATAACTATAAAAATTTTTCAATTCAATTTAGTGATTTTTCTGCCATTTACAGCAAAGAGAAACAGCAGCTTGTTGTTGGATTTGTGAAGATTGCTTGGCACATCAAATAATGAATTATACATTACGTTCATGCCAAAATTGTACACTTGGCTGGTGGCCCAATGACGATCATACAGGTAAGCACAATTCTCCCTTGCATTTTTTTTCAAATTTGCAATTGCTTTTATTTTATTTCATTTATTATTTAAAATTTTGCAAAAAAACGTGTATTATTGAAGTAAGAAGTACAAGCTATAAAAATTCTCTTAAAAAAGTTGAAATATATTATATGTGTAGTTGTTTCAAATTTTCAGCTTGCTATCCTTTGGTACATGAAGGGCCAGATTGGTCATCAACGGGTATCATCTTAGCTTTGTTACTTGCATCCTTGGGGACATTGATGACATTATTTACTATATTAGTATTCATTCGTTATAATCATACTCCTGTTGTTAAATCAACCACCAGAGAATTGTCCTATATAATTCTAAGTGGTTAGTATTTAATAAACTTGTAATATTTTTTATTGTGAATTTAATTAATTTTCAATATTATAGTGTAAGTAAGTTTTCTATCTTCAGCATACTCATTATTATTATTCTCAAACTCGAATCTTTTTTTTTTCTTTTGCTATCCAATTATTCATTTGAAAACGTTATCTATTTCAGTTAGTGAAATTAAATTTTTCGCTTGTCTAAAATCTTGCTTACTATTTATTAGTTCTATTGTTTAGGTATTACTATAAATTTCCAGATATTACTATTTGCCATATATTTTTAGGTATTACTATTTGCTATGCGGTATCATTTGCTGTACTTGCAACACCATCATTTATCACCTGTTTTATATCACGTACACTACCTCCTGTTGCTTTTTCAATGATTTATTCTGCACTTCTCACTAAGACAAATCGTATTGCACGTATTTTAGCTGGTAGTAAAAAACGAATTTTAACGAAAAAACCACGCTTCCTAAGTACTGCATCACAAGTATGCGATTGTCATTTCAGCAATAGTTCCAAAATTTTATAATAATGAATTTAAATTCATTGGAAAGAGATGAGGAGAATAATGAAGGGCTTACAAAAAAAAAAAGAAAAAAATTTCCAAAAATTTAAATTTATAACATAAATTTAAAACGATAATATGAATTTAGGTAAAAATTTAAGATATTCAACTGATAATAATTGAGATAGAAGAGATAATATTCATTGTTTCAGGTAATAATAACATGGATTATTGTATGCATCGAATGTGTTATTGTTGCTGCAAGTGTAATGGGTGAAATGCCACAGGCTGGTTTTGATCCGTATTATCAACCTCGACGTATGGTACTCGTCTGCTCAACTACAACACTTGCCTTTTTAACACCATTTTTCTGGAATCTTTTCCTGATATCACTTTGTACATTGTATGCGGTTAAAACAAGAAATCTACCAGAAAATTTTAATGAAGCAAAATTTATCGGTTTTACTATGTAAGTTAATTTGTAAAAGAAGAAAAAAAAAACAAAACAAAATAAGCAAAATATCGTTAATATATTTTCTGAATGCAATACTTTAAATCATCAAAACAATACTATTTAAGTTAATATAATACTTTAATATTTTATCAATTATCAATCGTTAAATAGACCATCTAGTCATTTGATTATTGATTAATATTGACTGGCCCTAGTATGATTACAATTGCTAAAATGCTAAAATCATTTCTTGCTCCATTTAGCATTTTAAAATATTTAAATCAGTGTAATACTTTCATACCCTATTAATTTATTTTTTACTTTTTTTTTTAAAAAAAAAAATTATTACTAATTGATAATATTAAACAAAATTTTGATCTATTACTGTTCAAGTTATTTGTAATAATTTTTGATAAATTTATTTTTTTAGGTACTGTACGTTGGTTGTTTGGTCAGCATTTATTGTTCTTCATTTGGGTACAACAAATAAAGCACTCACAATGAGTTTTTCATTTAGCCTCTCAGCTAGCATAGCTTTGGTATTATTATTTTTTCCAAAACTTTATATAATCCTATTGCATCCGGAAAAGAATGTTCGAGCAAGTTATACAACTACCAAACTGATACGCTGCCATTTTGGTAATTCACAAACAACGGAACGAATTAGTAGAGAGACAAATGATTGGAAATCCGGTTCCAGTCAGCATTCTTTTTCCAGGTATTTATTTTTCTGTTTGTTCGATTTATTCTTTTTGTAATCATATTACTTTATATAATTTATTGTATTCGAAAAGAAGTAAATGAAACTTGTTATTTTCTGATAACTTTATAATAATTCATTCAATTTCATTGATAATTAATAATTTATGCAAGATTTTTGTTTGTACGATATCTATTAACCATATCAACTTAAAATGTGCTTTAAAAAAAAAAAAAAAAAGCTTTAGAAGGGAAGTTGGATCACAGATACGATATGGTTGTCGGAAACGTAAACCATCAGTTCGTATTAGTCAAAGTCCATCGCAGGATGCATCGACACAAACTGAATCCAATAAAATGACCTCTAAGTTTGTCCGAACATTTTCCATTATTAGTCGTGGTCTTGGTACTACCGGTGCTGGTACCACTCATGATGGTATCAAACGACTGGAAGTAAGTGATGAAGTACAACAACTTATTGATTCCTGTCGACGTTATCAAGTAGAGAATAATTGTTTTTTTTTTTTACAATGTTAATCTATGAAAATTTATCACAATTATCTGTGAGCTCTATTTTCGGAATTTTAGGTTAAATTTCGCAACTAAGACTCTTTGATTAATTTCAATTTTTAATTTCAACTTTGGAAAAAAAAAACATTCAAATAATATTTTATTTTGCGTACACTTTATTGGCATTTTTTTAATTTCGAATGGTATCAAATTTATCAAAATTTTTTTGCATTGTTTTAGTTAATTTGTCATCAAAAATTTTATCATTTTTTTTTTTTGCTACAGACTTCACAAAGTAAACAATCGCATGGCTCCGTGAAAAATTTATTGTTGATGGAAAAGGAGGAGGAAAATGAAAATCTCGGTAGTCTAATTGCGGGTTCATTGCAAACCGTTCTGAATACAGTTTCAAAACAAGTATTACCTATGACCTCATCACTACCACACACTCAATTGTCCAATGAGGATTATAGATTTGAGCAGGTTTGTTGCAATTTCAATAGATGTTAATACATTTGTCCATTGATTCCCAATTATTATTTTCTCGAACTAGAATTGGAGAATGGAATTAGAATTGGACTAGAATTGGAATTCAGAATTTAATGACAATAATTTATTACAGACAATTGCTTATTAATGAAAGCATGCAGTAAGTGAAATAAATAAAATATTTTGTAAAGTAAAATAGTAAATGAAATAAAATTGTATATAAAATACAAGAAAAATAAGAAAATTTAACAGCAACAAAGCAAATAATCAATAAGCATTCATAGCAACAATTATGGTAGTTAATTTTAGAGATGTATAAGGGTTAGATGAATATGAAATATGGATGAGAATTGGAAAAATATAGCTGATTTAATGAATTTAACTTTTCCACTCTTTTTTTTATTATCATTTCTACATTCCGTCATAGTTTTAAGCCAAAAGGTTGCAAAAGTCGAACGGTCATTTCTTTTCTTTTCTATGAAGTCCTTCAAAAAAAAAAAATAGAATGATAAAATTTAATATCTAATGCATTCATGTGATGATTATATTTCAGCTTTTGAAAAGCCGTGGCATGGAACCTCTCCATATGACAAATGCGACACCACTGTAATTTATCACTTCATTTTTCTTTCTTCTGTAAATTTGATCTCTTTTCTGACAATTTTTTTCTCAAAGAACCTTAAAATCTTCTCTTATTAATTTTTAATTTAAAAATTAAATTAATTGAGAAAACTGATCTAAATTTTGAGGCATTGGGCAAAACTTTTCTTCTTTTAAAAGGATAGTCAGACTTTTAATTCATAGGATAATCATTAGCAGTTTAGTCACATAAATCGATTTAATCATACTTTTTTTTTCAATTTACTTTCTTATAGTTATTTGATATTTCAAATCTTCAGAAAAGACTTTTATGATATATATGTATTTTTGAAAATCATTTCATAAGTTATGTTTATTTGTTAATCATTCTTTCCACATAATTTTGCTTCCACAAATTTATCACTACTGATCTCAGTTGTTATTTCTATAAGAGCTTTGTTTTATCATGTACGTGTTCTCGAAGGGTATCTTATCAATATAGATTAATTGTTCATTAAGTTCTCTTTTTTTTCATTCAACTTAACATTAAATTAAATTGAATTGATTCCAATATATTTTTGAGTAATACAAGTATATTATATCAAATTGTTTTAAATGAAATTGGAATAGTTTTAATCAAGTCAAACCGAAATATTATATATTTTACTGGGTGAATCTAAACAGTCATGAAGAAAAATGAAATACTTTTGATATTCAAACACTAATCAGTAATCGTTCAGTGCCACTACAAAATGTTTTGTAATTATGGCAGTGAAAAATTTATTGAATAAATCGATGAATTGCATTGCCGTTCTTTTAATGTATTATAGTAACACACTTGTAATTTAAATGTAGTATAGAAATAAAGTTTGATATAAAAATTTTGAAACTTTTTACAGTTCATAATAACGAAGTAGAATTTATCCAGCAGAGAATTCAAGTGAAATTTTCGAACAATACTATCAGCCAATACTATCAGGAGGTAATAAATGAGAAGAAAATTAGGGCATTTACATATTTTGTCTTAAATAAAATTTTCAATTTGAACAGTTTATAATTTAAAATGACTGATTTTCAAGTTTAACGAGAATGGAACTAGAATAAGCACTCGCCAAGAGTATGTTTTCCATATGAAATACTTTGGAAGATTCTGCGTGCTTTTGAGCTTAATAAAAGATAAAACAGTTTTTTAATATGAAGGAAGACAAAAGAATTTAGGACAGATTGAAAAGAATGAGGAAGGCATTAAGATGTTATAGTAAAATCTAAATAAAAGTTATAAAGATTTCTGAAAATTATTTGACAGATTTTAACATTTTGCAATGAATTTATTCGAAATCTATCATGAAGTTTACCTCTAAATTAGCTTTAAAAGATAAACAAAAAACGAAAAATGGTTCAAATTAACTGCAATTATTGCTTGATACGAATTTTATTTTAACAAAAAATAAATTTAACGTAGAGCGTAATATCTTCTAATTTATATTTTCGCTAATTTCAATAAAAAGTACTTCAAACAAACATTTCAGGTTTAAATGAAACCAAACAAATAAACTTTGCACAAAATCATTTGAGCGAAATAATAAAATTAACGAGTAATGGTAAAAATTTTTTTTACCATCACTTTAATCAAAAAAACATTTTGTCCACACCATACAAAAGTTTAATTTAAAGGTTAAAGTTTGTCAATCAAATTGAAGCATTTATTTTTTTTTTAATTTTCCAAACATGAAATTAGCAATTAAATGTCCTTTTAACCATTAGATTAAAAAAGAAAAAAAAAGGAGAAATTTCTATTTCTTTATTTGTAAGTACATAAAATGATCTGTTTTGATCGATTATAACAACTGATTTTTGATTTTTTTGTTACTGTTTAAATTCCGGTCTCTTTTCTCGCACGTAACTTTCTTCAATGCATTAATGAAGTGTTACATTGGCGAATGTGTATATTATTCTCCTTTAAAATGGTCACTGAAAATTTTTTCCGGATTATTGAATTTAATTCCATCTTTTCTTTCAATCTTTAATTTTTATTATTCATTTGAAATATTAGCTACTATTTTTGGTTTTAATGTTAGGATAGAAAGATGAAGTGTGATAGCGAATTATCTTACATAATTAACTTGACATCACGACGTAGATTTGAGATCAGATAAAAATGGAATGATGATATTATCATGAAAAAACGACAATACAGTGGATATTGTTGATTGTTACCTGATTGAAGGTAGCTTACAGGATAATTTGTAATAATCAAGCCTAACAAATTGTATAAATTTTGCTGTATAGGTGTTGAATTTTTTGAATGATGTTTTAAATATGTTTGGCCTAAGTAAGCGATGTTATGTATTGTTTTTAAGACAATTTCCAACTCATTTACACTGTCAACTTTCTCAATATTTTAGCTTCTTCAACAATTTACGCACATTTGCATATATGTGATTGCACGTTGCACTTCCGATAACGTTCAAAAAGCATTTGGAGAATTCAAAAATTCGTAATTTAATTATTTAGATCGAAATTTCAAGATTGTTGTTTTGGTTTCTTTACAAAAACATCACTTTATAATGTCATTGGATAAGGTTTGTAAAATTCGTCACTCTTAAAATTAGTAATGAAGAGCTCATAAATTGCAATGATATACATAAATTCAGCAATTAACTTATCAAGATCAAATAATTAATTTTAGTTCAAAAAAATCTGAAATTATTTCCATGTATACTCACATAAATTATTTTGGAAGAT
>UPTC01001472.1:0-15539 GCA_900537255.1 Acanthocheilonema viteae
GAGGTAGAGAGGGAGAGAGTGATCCATTTGAAGCAGTAATGTGCTCTGTCGTATTATAATAATAATATGGCAACTGCTGTCATTTCGTTACGAATTTAAAAATTAATCGTTAATAGCAACAACGAAAAAAACAAATAATTATGCACTCTGCCATATTATTTAAAATTCAACAATTTTAGAAATTGTTAAGTTCTAAAAAATTTTTTCATGTAAAAAAAGGATGCAAGAAAGAAGATGATAAATGGGACAAATTCGAAATTACATAAAAAAACTTTATAAATAGAATTAAAATTAAAAATTGAAATTGATTATAACTAATAAGTTAGATTTGTGCTTAATACTGATAATACCATACCATTACTTTATTGTATAATTAAAGCAAACAAAACGATATAATCATATTGCTGAAAATTTCAAAAACTTAAGCATCTTTGAAAGTTTCGCATTTTTGTGGTTTGATAATTTTTTTTTTTGTCGAGATTAAATTGCTCCATGCATTCAATAATCTAATTTCTTTAAAGCGAGATAGAGAAGACAGAGAGAGAACGAAAGACTGGATTGAAAGAAACTTTGAATTTTACATTGAAACGGATGAAATTCATTGTTTAATGACTCATTATTTTCTTTATTGTTTAATAATAGAAGCAATGAACGATGAGACACTTAAATCCTGTCCAATTAATTCTTCAAAATTCATTCATTCCAATGCTTTCTGATCAGATAACGAATAAAGAGCTCTGATAAACAATTCGACGAATAATTTTATTCTCGAAATTAGAAATGCATTTCTTACTTTGATATTACGCAATTATCTATCTCTTTTGAGTGGCAAATGAAAATTCTAAAGAATTTATCTCATTGTGTGATAGAAAATGCAAAAAAAATGATATTATTACTTTTAGTATTTATTCTATAAATTAAAGTAAATTTTTTAAGATAAATGCAACTGCTAAATCATTAATTTGATATTAAAATATTGAAAAATTCACAAACAAACATAGCCAAAATCAAATCGATTAAATTGAAAATGTTATTACTATAAGTAAACAAGCTAAAAACATTAATAAACAGAAATATCTTCTGGAAAATTTTGTTCGATTAATTTTGAATGTTCTAGCAAATATTTTATAACATATATGATTTAGTTACATGGAATGAAAAATTTCTCGTCTTTCATATTAAACAAGAAATGAAAAAATTAAATTCTAATTTAACTCATTCAGGAATAAAATTGCACACAAAATTGTATAGCATGAGGGAACAAGATGGGAAAAAAACGAAATGATAATGAAAGAATGAAACGCATCGAAAATAATAATAATAATGGAAGAATTAAAATGAAGGAACTGATAAATGATCATTGTTATCAACCAATTTCATTATCAAAAGGGGAATTTAGAATGTTGAAAAATTTATTTCGATTCTCAAAAATTCTACCAAATATAATTAGGAAAAAATTGGAAGAATGTTAGGATGGAAATAAAAAAGCCATCATCAGTCGTTACAAACGAATGGCATTTAACCTCCGCACAAATCGCTTGGACCCATTTATCAAACCTGGCTAGTATTATTATCACTATCATTGCTAATGATATTGATTGCTACCGTTAGAAATAGCATTATTACAATTATTATCAGTTAATTAATATTAGTTGTTCAAATTTGTACAAAGAAAATGTTTTACATTTTAAAAATTAAATCTTATCCATTATGAGTTCGTTGCATAGATCATATCAAATCTTCATTTTATCATTGCTTTATGACTAATTTTACAAAAATTATATTAAAGATAAACCAATAGCATTTGCTCTCTAAGTAAGCTTTACTGTAAAGAAATGTAAAATATAATTTTAGTACTAAAGTTGCCAATAATCTTCAAATGAATATAATTGAATTTTGGTAAATATTAAATTTACCGCAGGAATTGATTTAAATAAAGGAAGAGAACGGATAGTTATTTGTGGCGAAATTGGAACAACTCGCAGGGACTGTATAATCTAGGCCAGTAAATTAGTACACGTTAGTTATTTTAATCTGTTCAAAAAGCAGTATGAATAAATAATATGGCTAAATTCGTCGATTATAAACATCCCATCCGGTTTTCCATTCAATACGAACTAACATTATCCAATAGCCATTTACTTTTAATAATGTTTATAATTTGTTACTAAATTTGAAATTATTCAAAATATACACATACATAAAGAAATAAATAGCAATTAATCATCAAAGAATGCAAAATTTATTTGATATAATGTGTTTTTCTTATTACACCAAGTTCATTAATAATTCTTTATTTTATGATGAAGTACTTTGTTGTTGCTATTATATTTCAAGATTATTTACTTAAAGATTAATTAATTATTTTAGTTTGAAAAACGATTTTTTATAGAAAGTATTAGTTCTATCGCATCCGTCACCATTCTTCGTCTCAAATTCATTTCTCATTTTTATATGGTTAATGACTAAAATTGAAATGAAAAATTTTTTAAGTTTTTTGTTTTCCCGTATGATTTTTCATTTCACTGATTTTTTGGAAAGGAATCTTCACATCCTCATCACTTCATTTCAATCCATTCATATTTCTCTGATCGTTTTAATTTTCCTGTTTTTTTTTCCTTTTTTTTAACTCAATTATACCATCTCCATTCTCTTCCATCTGCCCTATTGTATCAGATGTATTGTTGGAAATTTTGAAAAAAAAAATTCTTGATGTATGATAGATATGTGAAAAAAAATCGATTACGAATTCTATTAATAATGATTTGGTAGTAATTTGTTTGACCTAATTTAGCTATATTATAATTTCTCGAATCGTTTAACATCTTATGGTTCATTAAAATTTATCGTTTTGGTTAGTTTTTTTTTTTTTTGAAAATATATTTATTTGATAGATTAGTAAGGACGGTAAGAGGCAAATGAATTGATAGCTTAGGCTAGCTATGGGATAATTTGAACGAAATGGATTGATAAGAAGCTTATGGACAGCTTAATTCAGCCAATCCTTATGATTCATCATTGACCGGCCTGAAGAGTGGTATGTATGATTGATTAGGGGAATGAAGAATGGAACAAATGATCATTTGGCATTAGTGAGGTTCACGTTAAAAATTTTGTGCCATGCAAAATTTAACATATTCGAGAGATGAAAGAATTTTTGTATTTGTTTTTTTAACATTTTTACATTTCCCATCAATAATGTTATTGGAGATTCTTCATTCTTGGCAAAATTTTCAAAATTCCTGTTATCTTCTTGCATTTTGATAACATATCATTAACATTGGGCAGAAATATGATTATAATGGAAACGATGAACAATTTATAATTAAATGCTTAAATGCATTTCTAAATTTTATGAAATTAATTCTTTCAATGTATTTATAAATAAAATACATCACCAATAATTTATACAACAAATTTTTAACAGTTTCATTTGCCAAATTTTTAACAGTTTCATTTGCGATAATTAAACTGAATATTTGTTCGGATTAACGCTTCCTACATCTAAATAAATTAACTTTTCTTAATCATCGACAAATAAAACTAATATTTACATAGCTGAGATGCAATTTTCGATAATTGTTAAAAGTTTGAAATGTTTAAAATTCCATAAAATTTTGATTCTCTTGAATAAGATTTCAAATTGAACAATTAAGCTGCTGAATCTTTTGAAAAAACCTCTGCGAAAAAATCCATAAGTATTAAAATGTTCCTATAGCAAATTTTTAAAACAAGCTGAGCCTAACAAATACAGTGAAACAAAAATTTTCCATGAAGATTGAAATCAGATACATTGAATTTGGCAGTCATTCCCTGTATGTCCCAATATCTCCCAGCCCCATTCAGATTATATATCCCTCATAATGTCATATGCCTGATTGAGTAAATCAGTTAGTTGCTGAGCCATTAAAGTACACATGCATGAATGAAGCATATATCACAGTATGTCACCATCTTATCGAAAAAAAAAAGACAGAACAATAATCATTGTAATACACTTCGGCACACTTCAAAACTTTGCCGAAAAATTAAGAAGTTTGTATCCCTGAATTGCAATACTAGACAGATATTATTTAAAACTGAACTTGGTACGTAGCCATCTGATTACAAGTTTAATTCCCTTTTGCCTAAAACATATTCTACTTCTCATGGCTGTATATAAATTCTGATCGATGTATGCACTAACTTTATCAGGTATAAAAAAACAAACAAACCATTTTTTGCGGGGAGCGCAATGTAATGAAACAGATCAGATTTGCTCAATCAATATATATGATGCATGAATATTTTAAAATATGTAAGAAGTCAGTAAGAATTCAATAACAGAAGAAAAAGAAAAGTGAAAATTAGTCTGCACAAAACTCAAAAAGAAAAAAAGAATCCGTACAATGCAAGTAAAATTAGAGATGTTGTAAGAAAGATGAAACAACGATGAAAAAACATTCATAAATTCCACGTGTTGTCGTCCATTAAAAGAAAATAATATATGAACATGACATTCAAAGTTGTTAAACGAGAAAATTTCTAAAAATCTGAACTGTCTAATAATCAGAGAAGATAAATAAATGTAAACTATCGGAAATGCAACTAATCAGTGTAGACTACCCATAACTCTAGGCTGGATCAATTGGAAAACCTAACAAATCTTCGTAATATGCGCATTTTCTCGTAGTTCTACCATAATGGTATAATCAGTTAGCAATATAAAATGAAGGAAATAGAAATGTCAAAAGCGATTCCAACAAAAACGGAAAAACAAAAAACAAAGAAAAATACAAAACCTTCGGAAAGATGAATAGCCATCAAAGTTATACTAATAAAGCATCGGCACAGTGTAGTAAGATTAAACATTTTTTTATATTTTTCTGAGTTAATGCTATCGTGCACAGCAAAATGCTTCCGTAAAATCAAATTCAGTTCTAGAATTCCAATCTAAAATTAAAGAATTTCCAACCATACAATAAATGTAATAATGAAGTCTTATGAAATAAAACTGAAAAGAACCTTTTCCCTTTTGCTATAAAACAATCGGTCTTTTAAAATTCCTTTAAAGGAAGCATTAATTACTGCTCCATCAAAACTGAATCAAGAAACGGAGACATTTCTCCAGATAGGAAATAGCTATCCACTGAAAACAATAACATTATACCTTGCAGGAAATGAATGAACTATGCAAATTAAAGTGATCCTGCAAAATGAGAAGAATAAGCAACAACGATGATGCATGTACTTACATATAACGCTTCTAGCCTAAGCTAATATATCTCTTACAACGATACACTACCATGAACTACGAAGATCGAGACTCCAAACACTCCTAAGAAATCAATTTTTAGACTTCAACAGTTGTAAGTGACTAAAATCCACACGAATAGTAAGAGAATATTCCACAGTGAACATCTTTCTGAACATTAAAATGCTATAAGAGGTTGTGATAGCACTCTAGCCAATAAAAGAAGTAGACAGTATTGCACAGATTATCAAAATTCAAATACATGATATAAAATAAGTAATTTTTTAAATTATCCCTAAAAAATAACAAACTCTGGCCACTCAAAATTGCGAGAGAATTTTATATTTTTCGACATTTATCCCACCTTCCGTTATTGACGAACAATATTTTGAATGCCAAGATTCTGAATGACTAAATTCAAAAAAGTAAAAACAAATTCCCATGCAACCTCGAATGAATGAGACGATAAAAGCAAAAAATGAACAAAAGAAATATATTAGAATTGCCCGGTGTAGTGAGGAACAACATAAAGAAATTTTTATTTATCCTGAAAGATATAAAGTCGATTGGTTGCTGCTAATGCGATGATATTTTGTTCAGGATGCCAAGCAGTATGCAGAATTTTTTTAGTAAAATCAAGATTATCCGCGCTCACATCTTCGTCTGCTTGAGTCTCCGCTGCTCCAGCAAGCACACGTTTTTTGTTTACACGAGCACCTGATGTTAGCACTCGACGAGTTGGTAAAGGTATGTGGGATTTTTCGATGTGAGCCTAAAATTTAGGTCAGATAGCATGAAAGAGCAAAAAAACCTTCTATATAGACTTCTATTTGAAAAAAAGCCACGATTATCACAATATCACAAGTTACCTCATAAGTTTTGGCAACACCTGCTTCAATACCTCTTTTGAATGATCGAAAGAAGTTGTTATATGATCCAGTTAAAATGTGGCTGAAAATCAATAATGCAGTGATTAAAATGTTCTCAAAAATTGACCAGGATGGGAGAAAAATGAAACGGAGAAAGCGAATCGATGAATTTGTTCTGAAATGAGTTACCAATGGTTTAAACAACCAGCTAAGTGAAGACTGACCAGAATCGAAACTTTGAATTAGCTAAATCATTTTTTTTCAAATATCGATACTTTTTAATATGGTTTGAAAAAAGGATTAAAACACTGAAAAGTCCACAACCAATTTCCAGTATTTAAATACCGTAGCCAAGTCACTCTTTTATTCCTTTCTTTTCGTTTAGCCTAGCCGTCTGATTAAACTGGTCTGCACTAGTTTTAAGATAAACATGACAAAATATTGCTTATCATGTTTACAAATATTAACGATTGAAATCAAATTATTGCATCACTCCTTATATTATGCAAAATCCAAAAAGTATTTAAAAGATTTTAACAACATAAATATTTATCATCGGTCACATGTCTCTAAAGATTGAAAACTAACATTTTTACGTCATTGAATGTTTTGAAGTTAAATATTCAGTACTTATGATATAAAGAATTCATATTCTTCGATGGATATAGAAGTGACTTAACGATTAAAACAAAGTGAATAAAGCATAACAACTCACTTGTCATCTCCACTCCAATCAACTTCGAATTTATCAAAAATCGAATCATTCTCATACAGGGTGCATAATTTTGAGCGTAAATAGTCATGGACAGGATAAGTTTCTACAGGTCCAGACTCCATGTTTATATCCCAGACCTATAAAGATAAAACGTTTCATATAATTAATGAAAGTTGGAAAGAAAAACTTCAATTGACTGATGCAGTTATTCGAAAAATAAGAAAATACACACTTTAGCAGTTAGGTAATCTCTTGTGAGCAAATATCTCCCATTGTGAGAAAATTTCACATCGGATACAGAAGCGATGATTTCTGAGAAGAATGAGCGATTTGCCGGATCTTCCGATTCTTCAAATACTGCAAACATAGTATTGTGATTTATTTTAACATTAAAAAACATTCGAAATTTAGCACAGTAAAAATCAAGCATCAAGCATTTCCGCCAATGTATAAACCTTCCATCTTCAAAAAGTTAGTTCATATTAGCTACACTGAAATAGAGATTTTATCTAAGAACATGCATACAGTAAAAAGTAAAAAAAATGAATCACATTTGGCATGAATATCGCAAAGTGCACGATCACGCATATCACATAAGCGAATCGACCCTTTGGACGAGCTATATACGAACCAATGGCATTGAGTTGGATGAAATTCAGCGGCAGTAATCACCTCTGTTAACTCTTCCATATTCACTGGCTTAATATCCACTATATCTGAAACGATCGTTCACTATTACTAAAATTATCGCAAAAACATTTTGCCTTCCTTTTCTGTTGCACTTCACATCAACATCCAGAAAATTTCCATAATGAAACTAACTGAAGCTCTCATTGGTAATTTCAAGATGCCATATATTTATTCGCAAATCATCAGCTGACAAAAATATTTCCTGAAAGAAGCAACTGATTAAAGATGAATATACTGAGAAACACTGAAAAGCAAGAAACCATGAATAAAAAACATAATATACCTGATCAGAATTAACACTGATAGAATTGACATGATAAGTATGAGCATTGCCGTAAACCCGTCGAGGAGATGCTTCGACTATTAATTCCATTGGCACTAATCTAGGAAGCTTCAGCTGCCCGCTAAAGCCTGTAATTATTATATGAGAGATTCCTTCTAATAATTACGAGTAAAAAAGGAAACAATAACACTAAGTGCTATCATAGTTTTGAGATAAATAATAATTGGAGAACATATACAATAATCACCTTATCAGTTTAAAATACTGGCAAAATAAATATATGATAAACTCTCCATGTATTAATAAAGCATATGATAAAATAAAAATAGAGTAGAATTTTTCAACCAAGAATAAAACTTATTCAGTTTATCCACAACACATTCGAAAGAAAAATAGAATTCAAATTCTTTTCTTCATTACAACCCGTGTACTTACTTCGTTTGCCTACAGTTGTGCCATCAGCATTTCTTGCTAAATTCCAACCACCATCAGCAACTTTCTTTTCTCTTTCAGAAATTTTCCATAGCTTGATCGTTTTATCTACAAAATACCTTTCAGGTGTTGATAAAATATAAAAAAAATAAAAATAGTGAAGCTGAATTTTTCTGAAGAAACCATATTTATGTGCAAACGATTTCATACCATTGGTGGAGAGAATAAAATTAGCAGCATTTTTCCTTTTCAACCACTTAATTTGATTGATTTTTTCCTCTATTTCAAGAGATTTCAAATAATCAAATTCTGGTTCGTGCGACTGGAAAGTTGAATAAACATTGTAGTCAGTTGAACGTTGACCGTTTATAAATTTTCCCTATAAAAAAGTGCAAATATAGTAAAATGCAGTTGTCCTATATCAGTCGTTTCATTTCTGTTAATAGGAATTCCCAGCTAGTGAAATAATTACTAATAAAAACAGAAAAATGATTCAGTCAGTGGTAGTATCTTTTTCAATGATGTAATGTGTGTAGGAAACGATCATGTATTTGTTTTTCAAGAGTAGATGGCTTATAACTGTTAATGAATTTGATGGGGACATTGGTAGTCAGATTATCTATTTCTCAACAGTACTGTTTAAAGTCTTGAGATATAATTCATTCCTTGCTTCCACGCTGCCTAACCATTGCTACTCTCATATTGTAGTTCGGGTTTTCTAAAAAATGAAATTTCTAGATTTACAAACAGTACAAACTTCAATCAGTAAAAACTTACACTTTGATCACGTTGAAATATCACAACCCGTCCTCCTTTGTCACCCGTTGCTAAGAATTCACCATCGTGAGAAAATTCAACACAAGATATAATATCCGCTAAAATGGACTGACTACTTTAAAAAAAAACTGCTAATGTTATAGTACAGCAGATAGGAACAATACCATGATTAAAATAATGCATTTCTTTCGACAAAACTTTCGGAGAGAAGTGTGAAAAAATCGTTTCAAAATTATACAAAAAAAAAAAAACATCGAAAGCACAAAATACGGCACCGGAAATAAATATATAAGCATCACGAGAAAGAAAAAGCGACAGATGAAAACGGATGTTTAAGCATAAATTCGACTTCACGACACAATATGTTCCCAAGATGACACATGTGGAAACGATGTCATGAAAAGCCGATCACACGCTATAAGATCTCACCGTCGCTTGTAATACCTCCATCAGGCTCGATATTTCCTTTAACTTGAGAAAAATGCCAATGGATCCCATCGCCATCTGAGATACCATCATTTTCTGTAACATCCATCGAGGTACAAGCCTGATGATCATCCATATCCATCTTTCCTCTCCAGGCCTTTTTGTCAACGATCTGGAAATGAATGCCTCAGCATAAGATCTGTTTAACAGAATATATTATTATCCATATTATATTTGTGCATTGGATAAATCTGTTGAAATCTGTGAATATGTTGTTGAAATTTTTCAAGCAAACTTTTCACAAAAGAGCATCTTGTCGAAGATTTATCAATCAAGAAAAGTAAAGATTTTTTTGACAGCATAAGCGAAGAGATACATTATTACTGTTGGTAAAACCACTTTACGTAAAATTCAGATTTACCGCAATAATTAGTCTAACATTATTGGTAGCAGAGTTGTTTTCGGTATAAAAACGAACGAGAGTATCATTAACTGGTAAAATAAGAAGAAAGAAAGAAAAAAGGAGGAAGAAGAAGGAACGAAAATGAAGCAGCACGCATATTTTCAATAAATCTTTCAAGAAGTTATTTCTTTTTTAAGTCAAAAAAGGTATGTACAGCTTGCATGAATGAGATATGCACTGCTTACATTATACATCGAATCAAGCCATTCAAAAGAATATTCTAAAAGGAAAATTCATGCAAACATACACCTTCACAATAAATCCGTCCCATATCTCAATTTCATGTCAGGATTTTCTAACCGATCAAAAGAAAAATTCTCAGAATTCCTACAAGAGGATTAGCAACACTTCGGGATCTCGAGAAATCTCTCAAGCTCCGAGCAGTCTTTTTTTTCAAAAATTTATAATCACAACTATAAAGCAACCGCCTCTCCTCCCTGCGATCGACGACTGATTGCGACCGAATAGCAAAGTTCATCATTTGTATTGAGACGTGTTACCCCACAATGAAACACCTCAGATCTTAAAACTGATTTCACGACTCCACACTTTTTTTTAAATCACTTTTTCTCGACAAATTTTCACGCCTTTGAAGTTTAATTCATTAACATCTACTTATGAAACAGATATAAAACAGGAAAATACTCATATTACCATCTATTTTAGAATATTTCGTGCTAATTCAAATAATAATATATTAAACCATGCCTAACATATCATTGAATTTTGTTCAAATTTCTGTAAAAAAAAGTTGGAAAAAATTTATTGGAATTAACACAGATTTCTTGCTTGAAAAAGCACATAAAGTAGCTAACTCTATTGATTCGCCTGAGAATTGCCGGTCCTATCTTCATTCACATCCGTTCGACGATCAATTTCACTTCCAGCTTTGCTAGTTTAATCTGAATTTAAATTTTTAATTTGCAAATTATTATCAACCATTGTTGCAGTGCAACAATTAAAATGGAAAAACACGCATGCTTTTCAGGTGTCTTTCATTAAACTTCTTAAATGTACGTCACTATTAACCTTCTAACTTTTAATTATAATATTATGAGAAAAAAAATCAATCTTTATCTGTTATTTACCTCAATTTACGATAATGACCTTAATGATAAGAGCCAAGACGCGAATCATACTGTTTGTGTTTTTATTAATATATTAAGATTAGGTTAATTACCTGTCTGAATCTTTGATTATCAAGCTAATGGTGGAATTCAAATTTTAACTAGTTTTATTGAGTTAAATATGAATTTCAAAAAGGAAAAGGAAGAAAAAAAAGATGGAGTGATCGGTAAAGTGAAGGAAATGAATGCCGCGAGAGGGAAACTAAAAAGTGTTGCAAATATGTAAGCGTTGCTGGATCGATCGTTAATGACCAGTGGGAATGACCAGTAAGCTTATGAGGTTAGGGAATACGGTGTGTGTTTTCTTTCGCTGCTTCCATTTTTATTCCACAATCTCTTTCAATATTGCATTCCTCTCTTATGCTAATATATTCATATCTTCAAAATTTGAACTCATTCAAATTGGAAAAATTGTATTTCAATGGAAATTTGTTAATTTTGATTTTAGCAGTTGGGTTTTATTCTAAATGTTTGATAGTAAATTTTTAAATTTTTATACTGTAATATAATTTTTTAAACTATAAATTGTTTAATTGATATTTTTTATGAAATAATTTAATTTTCATATTAATAGTAATATCATTATGGCTTTCAAAATAATTCAAATAGCAATAATTAGATTTTCTTTTTCAGGAATTCTAATAATAAATTAAATTATTCGGAGAAATTCTATGAAGTTAATTTTATGTTTAAATATGGTTAGAATTGTTGTAATTCTTGTTAAAGCAAAGAAAGATATATGTAGAACATTTATTACTTCATAAGATATTCTGTTTATTAGCCGCTTCATTACTTCAAGATGTCGTTAAGACAAGCATTGTTCACGCGGAGATAGTGATATTGATGAACCGTTTAGTGGCAAGTAATTTAAAGGTTTGAATTTCATTTCATATTCATTTATTATTTCCTATGGCTAAGAATAAATTACTGAATGATGTATTAAATATCTAAAACAGAAATGAAAATAAAATTGGCTGATAAAATCAAGTGAATACGCTCATTACAAACTTCGAAACAATTTCATATTTTGCCTTTTTTTGGAACAATCCGTGATAAATTTGAAATCGGACTTGTTGAAAAGTATTTTAAAAGATGCTATATTATATTGCTAAACTTATTTTTTAAAAAAATACTAAAATATAGAATTTTAAATCAAAAATTAAAATTTCGGACTTCAAATTTAAAAGATATTTTTCATTTCTATTTCTGAACGGATAATGCCACCTTTGAAAGCGTATTATATAATACAATTTTTTTTCATTGAGTCTCCGAAGAAAAAAAGGAATTTCCTCATAGATTTCTTTAAGAAAAAATTTTTATACCCTCCATTTTGAATTCAATCTTTTAATTTAACGATTTCCAATACATTTTTTTTAGTTTCCTATAATTATTTCGTCAAAATATTTAAGAATAAACGAAAATTTAGCAGTGTTTTTTTGTTTACCGTTGTTGAAAACGACGATTCAATGATTATTACAAGATGATTTCATTCTTGATCTCGCACTATCGAAAACAGACAGCAATTTTTTTTTTTGAGGAAAAATTTCAATACAAAAATAATAATATGACTTTTTTTAAAATAATAAATATACTTAAAGAGTAAGTAACATAATGATATCCAACAAATGGAGATAGAACTATATTGCAAATTTCTTCTCTGAAAATCTTGCTTAATCCTTAAAGCATCAAAATGAAATTTGAAATTTGATAAAAGAAAATGAATTTCTTCTAACAAACTTCAAACACTTTTTATTGCTGAGTTATTTAATTTTCTATAATTTTCAATAACAACTTCTTCAGAATTTTCATAATTCATGAAAATATTTTAGACAAGACATTCTCGAAAGGATTTCCCTCAAGCAAAAGCATTAACTTCATTTGAATATGAAGTTTTGCCATATAAATATCATTTCGGATGAAGTTTGACCATGTTGCGCTAGAAATTAAATGTTAAAAAAGTGCGAAAGATGCACAATTCTTGTGAATCCATGTAAATTCAACTAAATGATTAATATGTAATCTTCAAAAAACTCAGATCGACCTTTTCTCTTATATAAAACATTATAATCATAAATAATCATGCGCAGACAAACAATTATTGATAGGTCAAAGGTTATCACAGCTTTATAATAATCGATTTCAGTATTTTAGTTTTTATCACAATGCTATTTGATCTATTATTTTGATTTCAACAACTTTTTTCAAAATAAACAGAAAAATTGCCTATCTAATTGGTGATGGTGACGCAAAACCTCGTGAAAATTTTTGGACCTCATAAAAATTCAATATTTTAATTAATAATAGCCTTAAATCGTTATGCTATGCAAGCAAACATTGTGCTGTATTGCTATTGCTTATGCTTTTGTTAATCAATTAAATTTAATGAGATTATCACAGTGTTATAATATCACCTTTAAATGAGATAAACAAAAACTGTAAATGGTAGAATAAGTAGTAATTTCGCATCTTTCTAAAAATATTTCCATTGAATATTGTCATTCTCCTCACTTAAGCTGCCTGATAATTTGAGGCATTTTCATTTGACATATAATTAAACGAAGAATTAAATGTGTATAAATGAGTTTTGATTTGATTTTGTTTTCAATTACCGGCTTTTCAAACATATCTAATAAAATTTCGTAGTTGTTCGAAGAATTTTATCTTGTAAGTTATCGAGAAATAGGTCTTTTTATTCTGTAGATTATCGCGAAATTACTTTTTTGCCTTATTTTACCAAAATATAATCGATGAACTTCGAGTTTATTATACATGCTAAATTTACAGTTGCTTTATTGAAGTTTATATTACTTCACTTTCTCACGAAGTAGCGATAGATTTCACTAAGTTTATTTTCAGATGAATCATCCATTAACATTGTTATAAATATATGATAGACTACATAACTGAATTAAATTTTAATAAAATTTAATTAAGCAATTTGTCATAGCGATCAAAATTTTTTATCTTTGAGCAGATCACATTTGAACAAAAATATTCAATATTAATGTTGATTAATTTGAAAGAAATAGCTTTTCCACTCATCAATTTATGGAATTTAAAATAGTTCTGTAAATACATCAATAATATTCGATAAGTATTCGATAAATATTCGCAATTTTAGATAATAATTTAAATTTATTCATATAGTTTTGCATACCGTAGCGCAATATGTTTGCTGTATATTTTGTTCAGCAATTTAAAAGTTTTTATTTATCACTAAATTAATAAAACTATAAAAATTCATATTTTAAATATTTAACAAAATAACCTAAAACTTTGCGATTGAAAATGAGTTTCAAATTGCTCCGTATCATCATCACTTCAATTATTATTTTTGTTTGAGCTGTATGTATTTATTAATTAAAATTAATTTTGTATTTTTCCGTGTAATACTTACAGGCTGAAATTAATTTAGCAATGTTCCAATAGTATAATAATTAGGAGAAATACTAATTACTCTAATTATTAGTATCCGTATATTGCTAGTTCAATCTCTATTCTATTTATAATTGCTAGAATTGCAAGTGGAAATGAAAGAAGAAATGGATGGTGGTTAAAAGTATGAAAATGACTTCTTACCTAATCTAAAACCGCAAATGAGGAAGAGATATTCTGGGAGATCCCGCAAAATTCTCCAGATGTTTCAAATAAGATGATTATTCATTACACTACATGGACTGTATTGTATTGTGAATAATCTGATTGCGTTTTGTGGAAGTCGAAGAACTGCGATCATGAAATTTCCATAAATTATCTCTCCGCCCTCTTCCTCCTTCTCTCTTTTTTTCAGAAAAAAATGAAGTTTGAATTTTTTCTTCCACATAAATTTAAGCAATTTAAATTTAGCTAACATACCATATCAAAAATTATTTTAATGAAAGTATTACATTTACTTTGCATTGCATTTATTGCGATAGCACTTGCAATACCAATCATAAATTAACTATCAAGAATCAAAACTTTTATCAAAATTGCAAGCAAACAAACTTCTTCCTCTCATTCCTCTTCCATTGACATTTTACAAATAAATCATTTACGCACACATCCCTGCTAATAAAATTTGAATCAATAAATCATTAATTGTGGACTTCAAATTCTACATCCCACTTCATCTTATTTTGCTTGGCCTTTTTCAACAAGCAACTTATGAGATGAGAAAATTTGCATATATTGCTTTTGGGGAATGATGAGCTCATCTAAGTATGCTTCACTTCACTTTGGAACATTTGTTCATCCGTATTCAATCTCTAAAAAGCTGGCTACCAATAGATCGAACTAATTAAGAAGCGGAAATGGAATGATGGGTGATTATATGAGATAAGTTACGAAAGAATTTTGCAGCATTTTTAAATTATAGAAAATTAATCTTTGTCGAATATAATTAATTTTCAATCTTACTTATTTTTTTCTATTAAAAATTTTTATTGATATTTGTTTGATTGATTTTCAACAGAGATTTTTTTATCAAATAGAATATTTTATGTGAGATATTTGTGAAGAGAATTTTGATTGAGATAAAAATAT
>UPTC01001473.1:253-15522 GCA_900537255.1 Acanthocheilonema viteae
ACGAAAAAATTTTATTTTTCCATACATATATTGAGATACTAGTAGAGATTGCTAGCCAATGAAAGCATGGATTTGACTGACTTGTTTGCCAAATATTATAGACTTCCTAAAAAATGATCCGTATACGGATAGATCCGATCTGGAATTTTTCAAGAGCTTAAAATTGTTTCTCATGGACGGACTGGACATCTTCCATATTAATTATTTTGCTAGTTTCAAAAAAATCGTTTCAGCAACAGGAAATATTTTTGGCAGTACATTTGCTTCATCTGCTAATTTACCTCCGACAACTACCGGTGGTGAATTTACGTTTGGTACCAAACCGGCTGGTAGCTCTAGTAGTTTATTCAGCACTCCAACGACTACAACATCATTAGCAACAGCAGTAACAACAACGGCTTCTGCAAATACAACTGCATCAATCTTTTCTTCACCGCTTGGTAAAATTTAATTTCTAATTGCACGATTTATTAATTTATGCAGTGTTGTTCAGTCATTCTCTCATTTTCCTATTATAAAATGCACTTTTGAATAGAGTTTTCTGAAGAACTTAGCGAAAATATAAATTCGTTGTTTATTTGCTACTTGTCTTTTCGTATCATATGCAGACTTACCATCTGATGATGACACCAGTAAATTTGAATAAATTTGGCTTGCATTGTTAGGTTGTATTCGAAAAGAACGATGTTATGTTCATATTACATTACATTCGGTAACTAATTAGTCTTAATAGTTTTGATATTGAAACACTGGAACTGTTCGGATATCTAGTTAGTTGTAGGATCTCTTCATTTATACACACATATAAATCTGTACGCTCAAGTAGATTTGTTCCCAACAAAGCCAAAGTGTGCCAGCTCTACAATTCTTTAGTCTGTTATGCATTCTATAAAGATCATTGTGAAAAAACGGAAGAAAATTTCAATTGATTGAACTGTATTTCGGAAATTATCTTAGGTCTTGGTGCAAAGCCATCTTCATTGTTCGCCAGTTTAACATCACCAATGACAACGATAACATCAGTGTCTACTACAAATACGCAGTCAAGCAATGGAGGTCTTTTATTTGGGACTACATCTGCAACAACCGGTAACTGATTAAAGCTCACTTATCCCTTACTTTTATAGTTTTATGTATTTTTCCAGGCTAACATATACGAACACGTTATTGTGATTTCTCTTATGATTATTTATAATAGCGTACTTAATTTGTTTGTTATGTGTCATCATTCTCTGAGACGTGTGTTTATGTTTCTCGATCATTGAATTTTTGGAAAACATAATAAAAAGGGAGAAAGCAATTATATATGCTTTTCTTCAATTTTTACAGTTACTTTTAGTGACTAGTCCCAATGTGATCACTCTCAAATAGGCATCATTATTTTCAGCAGCAAATACTAGCTTAGGATTTGGATCATCAGTTACAACAACAACCGTTGCAACAACCAGTATAGCTCCATTTTCTTTCGGTACCTCGACTTCCAGTAGCCAGCCTTCTGGTTCTTTGTTTGGTAATCTTTTTTTGATATGTGTAAGCCTCTATTTTTTCGTTTTAAATATATTAGAATCTTTTTTATCTAGAACTTAATACCTCGATTCAGAACGAATCGTAGTTGCATGCTTCTTTACGATAATTTTAAAATGATCTGCTGAATACTTTTCAAAAAAGGTAGATTTTCTGCTTCTTGCATCAAATTTTAATAAAATAAAAATTTAACATTTCAAATTGGATCATTTTATCCGGTTAACCTGGATAGGCAAAAAATGTCGTCATCAGCTTTTGTCTTTTTTCGAAGGTTCCGAATTTTTAATAACACTTTTTTTCAGGATCCACAGCTTTGCAACCAACTGCTACTGTTTCTGCTACTTCAGCTGTTGGTACTTCGCCGACTAGCCTATTTGGCCAGAAATCAGCTTCATGCGGTTTGTTTGGTCAAGTCATTACTGCAGCATCTAGCACCGTCCCAACAACTGGATTTCTGTTTGGTTCTCCTACCACAGGTTCTTTTTTCTTGATAACTCTTAGATTATTTTTTAATGCTCATTAAGATATTTTTATTCTTTTTATCGTGTGTTATTCTGACTTTTTGAGTTTTGTTTCCAATAAACATTTAAAGAATACAGTAATGATATTATTACGCTCATTTTTTATCCTATATCAATAATAAAATAGGAAATATATCAGCAACATTTTATTATCATGGCAAATTTTTAAGAGGTTATAGTGATCTGTATGAATAATGTCATAGTACAATCGTTACTGTATGAAAATCATATTGGACTTATGAAAATATCGAGTAGTTAAGATAAACTATATCTTGAATCATTCTGAAGGGTTATTTTTGAAAAATTTTCATATTAGCTACCAATTGGATCATTAAATTTCCAAATTTCTTGATTTGGAAGAAACGAAAAATGGTGTTTGAAAAGAGGTAAGTTTTATGAGGGAATACTTTGAAATGCAATTTTAGCAAAATCAACATTTGGGTTACCTGCGGTAGTTAACACTGCATCTACTGCTACTGCAATCACTACTACTGCAGCGCCGGTATTATCTTTTGGTTTTAACACTACAACCGCTGTGAGTGGAAATACAGCACCATCTTTATTTAATTCTACTACATCTTCATTAACTACAGCAACTACTGCACCTGCTGTCGTATTTGGATCTGCTACTTCCGTGGCAGCTCCCCCATTTGCCGGATTGTTCGGAACTAAAACTACATCAAGCATGACATCTGCGACAACTGCAACTTCGATGTCTGGATTAAACGGTATGGTCATACATATTGAAAGTTATGTTAATATTTTGCGTGGGAATTTTGTTTTTTTCTTTGCCAGTGAAACAGCATCGAGACATCTCCGGTTAAAACAAAGTATTTCGGTTGTTTTCTTCTTTTACCTTTTGTGCATGATATACGATATTTGATATAGGAGATTCAAGTTTCACTTGTCAACTAGTAATTTTTTGGCTAAATGTCTTTATATTCTCTGAATACAAAAGAAACATCATTTCTAATGAAACGTTAACTAATAGATTATCAAGCATTGCTTATGTAACATATGGATGTGGTACTGAAAGAAGTGCAGTTAAAGTCGTAGTATCTTTGTTAGTCTATTTTAATAAATTTCGTTTCATATATAACTGTCTTTTGATACACTGGATTGTATTAATTTGATTTGAATTTTTTTCAAATTAGCAGGTCCGTCATTAGCAATTACAACCAGTACCACAACGCTCTCTTTTGTTACTGCAGGTAAAATATTTATCTGTTTTTGGCATAAAATCCACTGTCTATTAAGTTCTTTTTCTAGTTCCACCAATTTTTTATGTCACCATTCGGTTATGCTGATCTTTTTGTGTTTTTTGCAAATTTGTTTATTTCATTATTGGATAGTTATTAATTTTGATTTCACTTTTATTTCATCATTTAACAACATTTTTGTAAAGTATGATCGTAGGCTTCACTCTAAAAAGCTGTAAATATCTGAAATTATTTAGTTGAGGCCAAATTAAACCACAGTGTGGGAATATTTTATGTTGAATTTATGTGACTAAACTGGTGCAGTTGGCAGAAAATCAGAATTTAAAATGATTATAAACGATTGGTTTTTTTTCACAGCTTATTTTTTCTACCCAAAAGTTTTGTTTTGTATTCACCGAGATAAATATTTCTTGTTCAGTGCCTGGATCAGCAGCAACAACGACCTCAGCTGCTATCACTGCATTTTCTTTTGGTTCTTCAGGTAATTTTTGATTTTAGAATTATATGTATTATGTAACGAGTGTTTGCTTGTGCGCCTTCAGAGGTCTGTAACATTTCAATTTTCAGTTCTCTCACCAACATCGAGTATACTGCCATCAACACAGCCAGTAGCGAGGTGATTTTATAACATAAAATTTTAATCGGCTTCACTTTCTTCTCTTCGTATTCGAAGCAACCCCGTAGTGTAGCTATTATCATTAGACAAGTATGCTTTTATTGGGAGTAGTAATTAAAGTTTGTAAACCGTAAATTAATTAAAATTTATGGGCTTACTGATAAAGTGTAGGAAGTTAACTGAAAATTCTTACCTTCATCCATTCTTTTTAAAAGTGCAGTTGGCACTTCTAATTTCAATTTAATCATAAAATTTATGGTAATGCAGCCATTGCTTGCAACTACTTACACATTAATTATGTACGTAGTCGCAAGCCTACAGGTTAAAGGTTAACTTCCAACTGCACAATTCAGAAAAAATGATAAAATCAGTCGGTTGTCGACTGATTTTATCATCAAAAATCAGTTAGTAGCTTAGGCGACATCCTTCTTTTTTTGAGTGAAATCATTGAGTTTGATTTTAAAATTAAGGTTAATTGGATTTATGGCGTAAAAGCACTTCTCATTATCGATATCGGACTGTTTTTTTTTTTCGATATTAGTAATGTATATTGTTACCATATACCGTTGCTGTTGTCCGCGATCCTTGCTTTTAATTTTCTTAAAATATCCTTTTTTTCGAAATATTTTAATGTAACTTATCATTTGCTTGCAGCATAACTTCAGCCGCTTCAACAATGCCATTATTTGGAGTTGCATCGCAGACTGCAGCTGCTATTACCACTGCAGCAAGTAATGGATTTGCCTTGTAAGTATCCTACCTATATATGTTTGTGCACTAAAGTAAATATGGACTCAATTTATTAAGGTTTGAAATAACTTAGCTTCTCAGCATGTAGTTGAAGATCAGGCATTCTAGCATATTTTAATTTTTTTTAATGTGCTTGCAAAGCTCTTTATCAAGGTAAAATGTTATGTAAATATTAAGCTTTGTTGTTTTTAAAGTATATTAGATTTTTCTTGATTTCATTAATCAAGTTTTCATTGACAATGATTACTTATTTAGTGGACAGTTGACAGCAACAACAGCATCGACAGTGGTAACAGCGGCGACAAATACTGCCTCATTACCAATTATGACGTCTTTTTCACAGTCCGCTACAACTACTCCCGGTATGTTTACCGCAAGTACAGTGACATCCAGCGGTTCAACATTATCTTCATTGTTACATCCGTCGAAAACAACTGCAGTTACTTTACCAGCAATTGCGTCTATCTTAACAGCTACAACTACTGCTTCAACAATAGCTTCAAGTGCTTTGGCGAGTGCTGTTCCTGCTGCTACTGCAATCACGTTAGTTATATTTTTTCGAATCGGAATTTCAGTTTCTGAAGAGGAAGATATAAGAAAGAAACAGCTGGGAGAGAGCAAAGTTATCAGCTAAAAATCCATCTCAGATCAATTTTTGTGCGCTATGCTTTTAAAAATTGAAAACTTAGAAGTGATTTTTTCACAAAGCTTGGAAATGCTTTCAGCAGTAATTTTAAGTAAATTTTTTGTTTTCAAAAAAAGAGATTTTGATATTTGGTCTTGATTATTACAGCTGGGTTTTTCTCAGTAACAGAAACATTTTGAATTGAACATTCGATCTCCTTATTTTAATTCTTATGAGAAAGTTTGTCGTACTCGTTTGTTATGTATGTATAAGTTCCAATTTTTGTACTTTTATATGTCGTTAACTGATTTGCTGCAGATCTGATAAGCCGATCACATTTGCACAACTGGAGCAACTTATAAATCGTTTAACACTTGACGTCGAAACACAGCAGCGTGTTTTCATGTCCCAAGTTCTGGAATTGAATGCATTTGATCGTGTTTTGCGAGAAAATCAGCAAAAGGTATCAATTTCGATCTATTTAGTTCTCCCGTTTTTTAATTTCAAATTCAAGCCCATTTTTCTGTTTTCTTTTTGCTTAATTTTTCATTCGAGTCATTTATTAATTTTTTTGTCATAAATGATGCGATATTTAATTGCGAACAATTCCGCTATGTTTTATGAACTCATCTTGACAACATTTAGCATGTTCACGAAATATGTTAAACTTTTTATTTCTTTTTTGATTTTGCTACTTTGTAATGGAAACATGATTGCATAAATTTATTACTTTAGGTTCTTGATGTAAGCGAAGAGATTAAGCAATTGGAAGAAGAGAAAGACCGGTTTTTGCACGCCGTCGATTTTATTTCTCAGCAACAAACTGAACTTGAAGCTTTAGTTGTTGATCTGGAAAAAGCATTAGGTCTTAGTGATTGGACGGAAATGACACCAATTGGATTGCCAGATCCGGGTGTAGCCACTCATGCTGATTTGCAGCGACAGGCTATGTAAGTTTGCTTTTGATATATTAACGGCTGAATGAGACTTATTTTTTGCTACTTAAAATTTAAATCTAATTGTTAATCCTACTTCCTCGCCCTGGAAGTATCATCTTACTTCTTTTATTGAAGAATTTTTGTTGATTTTTGCTATCCTTTTGCAGCGATATAAATTATGGTTGCACTCAATTATGTGGTGTTTAGATAAGATGCTTATTATCCGTGAAGTTGCTAATAAAATGCCTTATTTTAGGTTGCAATTACAGCTACAAATTGATGCGCAGCTAAAACAAGCGGATGATGACATCAGTGACATTATCGAACAGGTATATTTACATAATTTTTATAAATTAGGATTTCTGCATTATATGTGGAACTCATAACGTTTACTGGATAAATTTATTCAGGTCAAAGAACTACAAAGAACTAGTGTAGGTATTGATGATCAAGCTGAAACGGCAGACCAAATCGCGCAAATTCTTAGGCGTCAACTGGATGCTTTGCAATGGATTGATGAACAAAGCTGTTAGTATTTTCATATTTCTGTGTGAATCTTTGCTTTTCATGATAGGACTTGATTATCATTTGATGGGGAATAATATACTTTGGACTGTAAATTATACTTCACATTCCAACAAGTAATTTCTGTGGTTAATCGAGACTTCTCCGCTCAAAAAGTTTGATCATAAAGTCAAGTTGACCATGTGCTTAATCTCATGGGATATATTTCAAAAATTTGGTTGAATTTATCGTATTACAGGTGACTTAAAACAGAAAGTAACAAAGTTGTCAGAAGCGTTATCGACCAGATGAGCGGAAGAAAATTTCTATGAGATCTTTTTTGTAATCCTCTGTTTTACATCAGTTTCAGGAAACAAAACAGATAAAGTTCTTTATGTCTGAACGTTTTAGATGCTCCTTTTTTCACTTCTATTTAAAAATGTAAAAGGAAAAATGTCCTTGATGCTTACATTTTAGACGGAAGAGGAACGTAATGTTATTACTTTCTTAATTTATTCATTTGCTTCACTCGAATTATCTATTGGTTTTTTTTTTGCTAAATATGATGCTCATATTTCATTCTTGAATGTTCCACCTTTGTTTTTAATGCCCATTGTTCATTGTTCTTACTGCATGATCAACTTTTGAGAACAGACAACGATGAAGTAGAAACCAGTGTGTTGAGACTCTCTGACTTTTTGATTTGTAGTGTTTTTTCCCAAAATTTCCTTATTTTGTTCTGATGTATCTCCCATTGATTTTTATTTGATATTCTCATAAAAAATGAAGTTGTGTATTGCTTTTTTTTGTTAAATATAGCAACTGATATTAGGATGCAACCATTTTCGCATCAGTTATTGGAAATTTGCTTCATCCCATAAATTTCCTACCTGGAAACCTAATCTTCCTATAAGTGCCATGCATATGTCCTTATAATCCTGCCTTTCTGAATGCGACCAATGAACCTATATAAAAACAATGCATATTTGAATAAGTAATCAATTTTCCTTGGGTATGAATTACTCTCTGCAATTTCCAGATGATAAGTAAATAAACCTATTATTTTCTTCCAAGTGGAATCTATCAGATTTGACATTGTTGTTGTAGATTTGGACAGCCGGAGGTAATGCTACCAATAATATGATCGTTTTGAATCAGCTTAATTCATATTCGACACTATTTTCTGTAATTCCAGCCAACTGCCCTATTATTACGTCGTAAGCATATTAATTAGTGAAGTATTTATTTTATTGTGTATGATGTTAGATGTTTTAGATGTACTTCTGATCTTGCTTTATGTTTATTCGTTTTTTTGGAGAATTTCATAGGATTTCAGGTTACTGGCCAAAGTTGGTGTTTCATCAGAATACTGCCTTCGTCGTTTAAATGGTGATTGACCGACATCAACAATTATTGTGAATGAAAAAACTGGTACCAGAACAATTATGCATTACAGGTATTCTCGTATGTTACATGTATATATGAAAAAGGAAAGCAGATAATATATATTATGTGAAATTAGAAAATTAACTCGAGATTGGATCTGTTCAAATACGTATTTAAAATTCAGTTCAAATTTAAGAATTTGATAATGTTTTTATCAAACGTTACTTGTTGATAGCTGAAGGTTGTAATTTTCTTCTTTTTTTGTCTTTCATGCATCTAATGCATATTGCCTTTATAATATTACTGCAGGGGAAGTTGCAGGAGCCAAATTGCGAGGAATTTCAACGTGCTTTTCCAAATATCAGTATTTTTTCTTGGATACATTTTGAAGGTTCATATTTTTTCGATTTTAAATTAATAATGAATTTTTTATGGAATTAATTTCTTTTATGCCTCCATTCACGCTTTCGTTCTTTTTTCCAGGAAGAAATTTTGAAAATCTTCTTATAATAATAAAACATGTTCTTCTATCGAGACAAAATAAAAGGCCAACAATATCACTGGAATGTGAGAAAGTTCGAGATTTTGAAACACTTGAAAATGCTATACCGATTGTCGATGTCGTCTTTGTGTCGAAAGATTTTGCACGGTATATTTCTATCTTTAACACAATCTACGTAATGTTCAGGGTATCTTTTATTGACACAACTAAAAGAAACAATTTGAAAAGGAACAGTTGTGATGGTTCATTAAATCGGACTAGTAATCTGTCGATGAATTCAGAATTACTGGATGAGAGATGTTGGAAGTCAAATGTCAGACAATATGTTGCATTATTCATCGCATTAATTTGCCTCGCAGCGTAGTATCTGGCGGTATTAGTAATTCAGTTTAGAAGTATTAGTGTGGGATGCAATCTTATGTTATCTCATATTCTCAAAACAATGGGAAATTTTATTTTTTGATTTCAGAGGAGGAACTTGAATGTTTTGCGAGGGAGGTTTGGTCTCTTAGGAATTGTACTGATAGATGAAATTTGTCAAAATAAACCGAGCTTTTCTCTTGCTGCTAGCATAATGATATTTATCAAAACGATATGAATTGTAAAAAGCAATGAAGTAAAAAGATAACTTATAATGAGCATATATTTCCACATTATTACTAACATCAGTATATCACTTTTAGGAAGAAAGGTTTCCAAAATAAGGAAGAAGCTGTATTTGGTATACAACAAAAATATGGTGCTTCACGTGCCATTGTAATTTGTCCATGGGCCGAACAGGTTTTAATTTTTAAAAATTTTTTTTGTTATTCTTTCATTCATAGTTGCTATGATACACTTGGAGCTGGTGATTGCTTTATCGCATGCTGTATACATTTTCTAAATGAGGGTAATAATTTAAGGGACGTGCTAATGAATGCTTCACGAATTACTGGCAAAAAAGTAGCCAGACGAGGACTGCTTGGATTAGATGTAAGTTAAAGAAACAGATGATGAATAAATGCGAAATCTTAGTTTGGACATAAATTGGGGCAGAATAATGGATAAATTCAATAACGAATGATGAAAAAGGCGAGAAAGGAATGAGCAGGCCTCTGGAAATATTTATTATAGCTCTTTGATTCATGCTGGAACCTGTTTTCATATTATTATAACAGTCCAGGTATTATAAAATCTATTGAATAATTTTTTGTCTACTTTAAATTAAGGTGTATAATCAGAATTTATTTCATCCATATATCATTATTCCATGAACATTATAAATTCTGCATTCAGTGGGATTAAAATTATTCGAAATTATATCCCGGTCTTGCTTTACGACATAACACCAGCTGTTTTTGCACCATTGGACCAAGTAAGATATTTTCTTTGCCCGCAAATGCCGCGCTTGCTTTTTCGTTTCGAATGTCAACCTTTAATTATGCTGATGACTTGAAATCACTGACTCATAAGTTGTCGGTGTTAGATGTATTTTGCATATATGATGATGAATAAGAATGAAATATATATATATAAAACTTCTGCTTGTTATCATCCAGACATCGATTCAAAACATATTAAAGTATTAGTAAAATTGAACCGATCTAATTATTAATTATTCGATGAAAAGTTTACATTGTAACACTAGTATTCATAAAGGTCACTTGGATAAATAAATGATTTAGTTGTAGGATTCATTTCCTTCCATTCAAATTCATTTAACTGTTTCAAATCATCAATATTACACTCATCTCTTTTCCTCTCGTCCTACATTTTTTCCTGTTGGTGGGCCCATTTCACTTTATTGCTTATGAACAAATATATTTCTGAAGACTTTTTTAAAATTCAAATGGATGGATCTCATATTAAATCTCCTCTAAGAATAAGAAAACAAATTTTCAAAAGGAAAACCTTTTGAAAATTTCTTTTCTTATTCTTAAACATGTGGATTGATCCGATATGTTCTGATCCCCAAAATTTGCATCTACAGAATTCAATAAATTTTTCGTTATCTCTCAATCGATGCTACAACGTTCAGTCAATTGCTTAATGAAAATTATTCAATAAATTTCAAATTTCACCTTTCCAAGGACTTGTTTTCCCTCCCATGTGATGACACACGGTGAAATGATCCCCTTATAATCGACATAAACCGGAAGCCATTCCTTTTCACCAAATGTACCGCACACTGAGAATGGTTGCCAAGAGTAATCGTAACCACGTACTTGATGTCCAAGTTCGATTAGTACTTGCAACGAACCAATTTTATCGCGATATTCGTGCCCATTCCAGCCAAATGCTGCTGCTACCTGTAGTATAATTTTAGTTTTTTATCTATTGAAGAAAAACATTTAGACTAAAATTCAAACCTGTTATTTTAAATAATTAAAAAAAATCAAAGTTAGAAAAAAGCTGCAATGATAATGTGAAAGACTCGAAATGGAATCCATTTTTAAATCGGGTTCGAATTTATATTTGAAATTCAATTTTCTGAATTTGATAATCTTTTAACAGAGGTACATATATATAATAAAAATGGGCCAGATATCCCACTGAGGCCACAGAAATGTTTATTAAACTATACTGACATGTTTTATTTTTTTACTCCTCTACTTTCTGTTTTTTTTTCCTTTACAGTTAAATTACTGTACTGTTTGCAAACGCAGAGCTATATGCTAATGTATTTTGAAATAAGCGTAGTTTCAATTTCATACTGACAGATCTCAGCAAATTTCTTATGATTTCCCGAAAATATTGCATTTCTTATCAAACTTCTCTCTTAATGTAAAGAAAAAATACACCTTTCCATTGCTATCTTTCCATACTCTACCCATAATTGGTTCACCTTGTTGGTACCACAACGCCACATACTGATTTGGGTCTTCTTTTGGCATTGTATCCAATGTTTTTCCAAGTGCTTGTACTAATTTACGTGTTGGCCATGGGTCACCCATACGTATATCCATCCATTCATCACGCATAATTCTTGGTGGTGGTGGCCCAGGTGGTGGTGGCGGTGGTGGCTCCTCTGGTTTTGGTGGTGGTGGTGGCGGTATATAGCATTTTTTGCACTCACAACCAGGTGGTCCACCTTTGATATTACGTACAATAATATACATATCATCAAGTACAGTTCCTTGTAACATTTCTGCTTTACCATCGTGCGAGAAATGTGCCTAACAATTGGAAATTTTCATATGTTTTATTTCTAAAATCAAAAAAAGATCACTTTCAAGTAGTAACTTGTCAACATTAACATATGCTAAATTCACAATTAATCATTCTGAATTTAATTTAGAAATAATTTACTTCTTCTACCATAATTCATTCTATGATATTTTGATACAAACTTTCCACATTCATCTGAGATATCACCCACTATATAGCGACTTATTTGAGATATTGTTATTTAAGATGCAAAATTAGGATAAAAATTCACGGTAAGCAATGTAACCTGTCATTTATTATTTAATCATAATGATAATGGAAGAATCTTATTTTGAAAATTTCTGAGTGATGCAATTTTTTGAAAAACGATGAATGATTTTATAATGTAAATTTCCCATTGCCAACAAAGAAATAATCGTTTAATTCGATCTATTCATCTTTCCAGTACTAACCACTTCGGTTGCATCTAAATAACCCATAAGTGGACCATCTTTACGATTTTTCCAGAAAATTGGCAACGAATCGCCACATTTTAACTTTTGCCGTTCTTCAGTTTTCTCGAAACGATCTTTGTATTTAATCCATTCATACCAGAAACCAAGTGAATTGTGATCACCTTTGTATTGCAATATCTAAACTCTCTATTTTTCATCTATGCTATCGAAGTTTTTGCTTCATTAAATACGATATAATGCTTAAAATATTAGGAAATCATAGGAAAGGTCATTACTGGATCATTTAAAAAAATTTATTACTCATAATATAATATATGAAGGTGGACATTTGAACCAATTTGTTCTTAGAGTTTTAGGTGTAAAATCAGAAAGAAAGCTTTGAAAATTGAATGGATTTAGGCATAATTCATTTTTAAAATTTCTATGTAATCAGCTAAAAAGCACTAAAGAAACTGATAAAGAAAATTCAAAGAAGTTTCAAAAAATTTTTGATGTCATAGAAATTATTTAAAAATATTGAACAGCATGAAAAAATAGGTTTAAAAAAGAATTCAAATTTCATTCTTAGCCAATTTGTCTAAATAATATGTGGAAAACAAACTTGAAATTTATTATCTATCACTATTGCATATTAGCTGTAAAAGAATGTAAAAAATTGTAACAAAATTTTAACAAAAAAAATTGATTAAAAAATATTTTCAGTATTACGATATTTCTTGCCTAAAAATACATATGAGCATTGGTTTATAATAATTTCAATTTTAGAAACAAACTTGAATTTGGCCTCCTAAATCCTTAGCTCCAGTTAGTTCAGCTTTCTTATACGGGAATGAGCATTCCAGAACTCCTCCATTGTTCCATGCACGGCCATGAATTGGTTTTCCGTGCTTGTACCACAGTGCAACATACTGATTGGGCTGATCCAATGCATGAAACGGATTATCTGGAAACGGTGATCCAATCGGGCCAAATGCCCAAGTATCTTCTTGGGCCGGTGGATTATCCATTATATACTATAACTTTCCGCAATCAATCAATCGATCAGTTAGTACTTGCACACGAGACCACAAAACCCGAGTGATAAGAAGATATAATGAATAATTATTTCAAATCCACATACTTATATAACCATAAATATTCTGAAGCAAAAATGCAAATTTGTTGCAATCTGTATTTTCATCAAAGAGCATCTGTAGTCAAATCTTCTGAAATTGATATGCAATTTCGTGCTATTTGCGTATTTTGTTATTAACTGCTAACGGTAATTTAAAAATAACCCAATCAAAAATCATTCGCATATTCTCCGACATTTTTCATTAAAAAATGGTAAATGTAGCGCCAACATAAACGATAATGTGTTAGAAATAGTAAAAGCAATGATTGTAATAATATCTGATAATATTGTCTCGAGCTATGTTCTACTTAGTTTCAAAAAAAAGGATTAATTAACATCCAAATAGTAAAATTTCTAAATTTTGATTTTCTGATACATTCAATCAGTGCAATTTCTAATTCTATATCTACAACATTAGTCATAACTTGATATTTACTACATGTAGTGATAATTTTGATATTTTTATGTATAACGAAAAAAGAAGCCTCTCTTTTCTTCTTATAATTACTCTTCCTCTCCTCATATTTTATTCTTTTAGCTTCGTTCACATCTCACATTCTTACCATATTATTTACCTAATTTTTCCCTGTCTGTTATAGTTCATCGAAAAAATCATCTCAATATTCAACCGTGTATTGGAATTCTATCATTACTATGCTAAAATTTCATTCCAAAATATGCATTTACTCTTTCTTTCAAAATGATATTTACTTTTTTACCTGGAACGATATCTTATTTCTGTATAAATTACATGTTTGTCATAGTTGAAAAGTTGGAAAAAAATTATAATAAATGACAGGTGGTGTAATTCTGTATTGCATAAAATTTACATTTATGTTTAAAACATGTTCAATTGTCACTATCAACCTTATCTTTTTTATCCCATTTGAAGAATAAAAATTTGGTGGAAAGAAAAAAGTGGAAGGGAGAAAGGGATAAAAAGGATCAATTGATCGAAAGAGTGATGAATGTATCAGATTCAGGACATTGATTAAAAAATGATTTATTTGACCTAAAAAAAAATCAAAAATGTGTTGGTTACGCAATTTTTTCCGTAACTAGCACAAACTTGCCATACATTACGATCAGGTCGAAATTTTTTTTCTTTTTTTGTTTTGCATTGAGACGACTTTGGAGAATGCACTGCGATGTATTTCCGTAGTTAATTTCAAAATTTCTCAACTCATTTCTTCTTCCAATCTTTTGACAGCTTTTTAAAAAATGAAATTCAAATGAAATGATCTTAGTTTATTCGTGATTTTTGTAGCCAATAAAAATTTATTTAATAATTCACCTCAAACTAATTGCTGCAAAATTCTTTTGATATTTACTATTTGAGTCCTTTTGCAGGTGATTTTGAACAATTCTATGCTAATAAATTAATTTTCATACTTTCAGTTATTTGTTTGGTTAAAAGAATATTAATATGACAGGATTGTTAGCAATGAAAGTTAATATTTGTTTTACAAGAGATACAATAAAAGTGAATCCAAAATATCTGTGCATTTCTTTGACTTTAAAAAATCAAATTCTAAATTCAATCTCAATTAAAAGTATTGAAACACTTCAAAAATTGTGAAATGCAACAAAAATATTCCAGTTTTATTTATACTGATAAAAAGCCTACAATAAAAGTAGTTGAACCATTTTCTAATAATGAAATTGCAGAATAATAGCTATTTGGTATTTCTGTACTTCTCAATTAAATTTTTTTCGCTCTTAATTTGAAATTGTATAATTCTTCATTTTATTGGAAATTTTTCATTTCATCTGCCAATTTTTATTCTTTTGACATGGATCAAAATCATTGAGAATTTGAATTTTTTATACAACTTTCAGATAATTTTTTTATATTTTCACCATAATCCATTGAAATGCATAATTTACCAATTTATTTGATCTTTGATTATCTTTTGTAAATCCGTCAATATTGCTATATTACCGCCAAGCATATAAAGAGTTTTTCT
>UPTC01001474.1:1406-15511 GCA_900537255.1 Acanthocheilonema viteae
ATAAAAAGCAGGAAATGGAAAAGGAATGAAAGAGTTAGTTATGCTTCATTTTACTATGATATTTACGTAATATAACCATCATCTATACGTTATCATCATTATCATCGCTATTGTTATTAATATTAATATTGATATAATTGTAGCATAACTGGTTGCTTAGAAATCACTCATTTTGAAATTATATAATTATAAAAAATAATAGTTAGAAGTAATCATAAAATCGTCGCATTATTTTGATCATTCATATTAAAATATTTGCAGTCAGTTTCAACAATCAATAAAAACCTGCCATTAATGATTGATTTTTTTTATCATTTGGTAATTACCTATCTAAGAAATGAATAAGCTAGAATAGTGATAAAATAATATGAAAATAAAATTGGCATGAAATTAATGAATATCGATGTTATTAACTATCATCAATTGATTGCTTACTGAATTATCAATATGATTGCTTTTATCTAACCGTCATAATTTTACTTCTCAAAATTTAATATTTAATCGAATAATTTACAATTCTTTAATGTAATAAATTTCATGTATAATCAATAGTACAAATATATTAACTAATAATTTGAAAATAAGAACAAATTGAATATTTTGGTTAAGGAACTAGAAAAAGGATTATTGCTGTTATCTAATAATGTTAATGATAAAGAAGAATTCGAGAAAAGTAGTAAACGAAGAAGAACGGATGAGAGAATTATGATAGAATATAAGCTGGTTTTTATTGAAATTTGACCATAATTGAAAGGTTATTATTAAACAAGCAGTGTCATCCTATACCCATACCAATACTAACATCGTCATCAACAACAACAACAATAATAATAATAATAATAACAACAACAATAACAATAACGCCAATAACAGCAACAGGTGCCAAAATCTTTCCAATGTTTGTTTGGTTTGCTTTTGTTGTCTCATCTTCTTGATTGGTTGGTTAGAAAGGAAGCTGTTTGACAACTTTTCCATCGTCCAATTCAAATAAATCCATTATCTATCTTTACTCACTAACTACCACTTTTCTTTCCATTTTATTATTTGTATTTCTATCCCTCAGTCATCTCTTTCTCCATTTCAATCAATTTATCAATTGGATAGTTATACGAAGAAATTGCTAATAATTTAATTACTCTTTTCAATATTTTAATTCATTTATCATGTTATTGCTATTTCATACCTATAATACAATTGGTAATTAAAACTGATCCGAAAAAAATTGTACATTATATTAGCACAAAATTAACTCTGTCCTAATTAACTGAGCATCAATTCTCAGTCAGTGATAATTATTGCTATCGGATGTGAATCGATTAAATTATTTACGGTTTATTATCAATATTACTATCATCGGTATTCATTAATATTTAGCATCTTTAGGATGCTTTCATTTATTTCAACAAATATTTTGTCTTTTCATCGATTCATTTTTTTAGTTCATATGTCATAAAGTGATATTTAAGCAAAAAATTGTAAACATTATTGTTTCAATCGACTTTCTATAAATTTTCCATAAGTTTTTGAAAATATATGCATATTTGTTTTGATAAAGATGGAATGAAAATTTTGAACAGTTAAAAGATGAAATATACTTTGAATTTTTAATGCGCCAACAATATTTAGGCCTAAACTACTGTAAAGTTCAATAGTGTACTTTTTGGATAGCAAATTTCATTTCTAATAATTTGTTATCAAAAGAAAGAATTTTTTTCAGATATGATACTTTTAGCATTAAATAACTGATTTATTTAGCAACATTTCAAATCTTAAAATGGCTGCTAATAATTATGTCATATTAGGTCTAAATTGAGATCATTGATTTAATTAACGTTTCAAGAAATTTATGAATGTAATAAAAAATGAAGAATAAAACGAAAAACAAGCAAACTAAGAGCAAACTTAACATATTGATAATAAAAATTAAGAATAAAAAACAATAAAAGTTTAAATTTGTTAAAAACACTAATTCCTGAATAAATAAAAAATTAAATTTTCAATGAAAAATTATTTTTTACAAAATTTATCAAAAATGTTACTTAAAACAAATATTTGTAACTCATCATTCTAAAATATCACTTCAAATTTATAATTCATGAAAGGATGAAGGAAGAAAATTATTAATCCAAAAATGAGAACGTAAGAGCCGTCTCGACTAATCTAAGTGGAGACTAACTAACATAATATAAACAATTTGAATATTCCACTGACACTAAATAATGGAACGAAAATAAATAAGAAAATGATTATTGGAATTTTCAATGCAATAAAATTTGAATAGATTATTTAAAAGTTAATAAAAATTTACAATATTGACTACGATTAAGATTAAAAAACATTAAAAAAAACACATATATAAGGTATCATTAAACATTATAAAGTATCACAAATAATTTGAATTTTTGAAAGAGATATACATTCATACAGAGAGAATTATTGATAAATATCATATCGTACTAAATGATTCCTGATAACATTGATAAGAAGAAATGATAGTTAAAAATTTGTTGATTAGATGTAAATAGTAAAGTGGTAGTATGGAATGAAATGTGTAATCGTCGTTTTGTTACAGCAAATCGAGTACTGGCGATATTTTGAAAGTAAGCAAAAAGGATGTTGGAAGAGTTGAGGATGATTAGTAGTTAGCTGCTGCTGCTGCTAACTGCTAACTGCTAACTGCTAACTGCTAACTGCTGCTACTGCTATCCTTGCTAACGAACAACATTTATTTCACTCTTCAAATGAAGAATGTTCACAAAACCAGAAAGTAAGAGAGAACGAGAAGGAGGAGGAATGGTGGTGGAAGATGAAAAGGAGATGAAGATGGAGGTGAAGGTGATGGTAGAGATGGAGATGGAGATTGAAGAGAGAGGTTTACTGATTGCATTTGAGCTATATTGCTATTGCTAAAGTTAAAGAAAGACCTCGATCAACTTCAAAATAAAGGAGCTGCAAATTGATATATCTATCCACCTGCAATAAGCAATTCTCTACACAAATTCATACGAATTCCCAATAATAAATTCATACAATATGTACATACATATATTCAAATAAAAATTAATATTGGAAAAGTTGGAAAATTAGCAATGAATTGATTTGTTACCAAAATATTGCAATTTCATTTTTCTTCCAAAAATGTTGTAATAATATATTTTGAATGAAAAAGAAACCACTGAATTCGTTAATATTATATAGCAATAGTGATAGCAAGAAATATTTCGCGAAATTTTCGAGTAACACAAAAATTTTCGTTTTAAATTAATTTTAAATTAGTCAAAATATTTTAAACATCAATTAGTTGATTGTATAATTTACAAATTATTCCAAGAAGTAAATTAATAATCTAACAATAAATATTAAATTTATTTAATAAACAAATTCTTTTATCTGTTCGATTGGTTAAAAGATTGACTGAAAGAAAAATTTTTTTAATAATTTTACCATTCATCATCAAATGTTTAATTCAATCATAAAATTAATAAATTCAACAAATTAATTGATGATTAATCATATTATAGTAATGATTACATAAGCAAAAATGCATTAATTAGATGCTAAAAATATTTAATAACTTGTTAACAACTCAAATACATGTATTTGAAAAAAAATGAAAATGTTTTAATATTGTTAGAAAGCTTCATCATCTGTTGAATTATTATTATTATTTTTGTTATAAATGAATTAAAACGAGAATATAACTGTCTGACTGCAATGTTGAGAAAGTAATAATAATGGTAGTAGGAATAGAATAAAAAGAATAAGCATGAGTTATAAATTTATAGAATAAGAAGGAATAAATGGATTGATAAGGATAGAACAAGAAATAGAACAAAAAGAAGTGGTTATATGCGTTATAAATTGTAGAATAAGAAGGAATAGTTAAATAGAATAAGAACAAAATAAGAAAGAAAATAAAAAAAAAAGCAGAAAAATAGGATAGGAATGGTTCTGCATGCGTTAAAAATTTAAGATAGAATAGAAAAAGTTAGTTGAATCGATGAGAATAGATTTTAAGTGAATAGTTATATTACCTAAATAATTAGGATAGAATAGAAAAAGTTAGATGAATGAATGGGAATAGATGTATTAATTAATTAATTATGTGAATTTAGAATTGAATAGAAAAAAAATTCAAATCGATAGGATTTTAATTTGATACAAATTTATGATAGAATTGAAAAAGTTAAGATATATACATAATAGATTTAAACTAACTAGTTTACATATAAATTTAGACGAGAATAGAAAAAGATTAGAAAAAAACGGAGAATAGAAATAGAAGGAGATGGTAAAAATAGATTTAGATTGAATAATTTCTTATGAATTACGAATAAAATGAATGAAATTTTGATAGATCGATAGGAATGAATATTAATGGTATGAATTTAAGATAGAATGGAAATGATTTAAAATCGAAATGGATCGAGGATCAAAATATCAGATAGAGTTGCACATTTATACTACAACAGCTGCTACTTAACTTTATCATCATCATAGATATATGCTTCTTCTCTCTATCATCTTTCATTCTTTACTTCTTTAACCGTCAATATGCAAAGCTTCCGTATAACTTTTTTTTTTTTTTTTGTAAAAAGATGAAACGATTTGTTAGTTCTTTAAAAAAAAAGAAAAGAAATATTTTATTCCCTTTCATCTCTCTAAAATTTTCTTTCTTCTCACTTTTTCTTTTAATCTTTATGCTATTATTTCTTTAAAAAAAAGGAATGAAAATAAGCGAAAAAATTTCCGCTCTTTTAAAATTTATAAACTGACCATTAAGTCTTTTTATTTTTGTCATTATTCATATCAACTATTTGTTGCTGAAACATTACAAATATTTTAACGATGAATAATTTGATAATTAAACAAACTCTTTTTTTTTCTGCCTAATGCTTTTTAAATTATAGAAATAATAATTTAGATTAGAAATGAATGTAATAATTAAATTTTTAATGGAAAATAATTGCAACAAGACAGAAGAAAATTTTAAAAACTTTTTTTTTTTAAAAATAAATGGAAAGCGTCGATTTTTCATTATCCCTTTTCTCTGTCTCTGTCTCTCTCTCTCTCTCTCTCTCTCTCCCTCATCCTATGCTTCCTCCTTTCATTCTTTCTGCAATGATAAATAAAATGATTTAATGGCTTAACATCATAAGCTTTATCCAAGAATTTCACACAGCCATGTCTGACAGCGAAGAAGTTATTCAGAATGTTGAACCAATTAATTTGAAAATTTTTCTTTTGGACTACTAAAACCTAGCAGCAAACTTTTTGATGTATCACTTTTATTCAATCCGCTGCAAAGTTTTATTTTGATAAAGCCAAAAATCTTATTGATTCAATTAAAAAATCAAATGCAAAGTGAAAATTAAAATCAACCATTATTAATTAATTTTTTTTTAAATTTAGATCTTATAGATTAATTACTGCTTCGTTTATATTTAACAAGTTGTAAGAAAAAAAAATCAGAGTGATGATATTTTTAATCATAAAATATATCACGTATATCTGATTACAGTAATGATAGAATGATAGTAATGAATTAGCTAACCTATCCGAATACTATGATTTACTTCTCAGCGAATCTATTTTGAATATATCAAGAAATCAAGAAATTATACATACATGATATTTTTATTTTCTTAAATTTACTCTTGTAAAAAGAGAAAGAGAAGGGGGAAGAGGGAAAGAGAGAGAGAGAGAGAGAGAGAGAGTAAAAGTTGAAAAATTGATTCCTTTATTTCAAAGAATCAAGTAAAATCTTAGCAAAACAAAATTTTTTTTATTATCAATTAAAATGTATTCATCGATAAATATATTCTATCAGAAAAAAAAAATCACTGGCATCATCATCATTTCGTCCATTCTATTTGTTAAAAAGAAATCAGAACAACCTATTGATTGGTTTAAAATATTCGAATCACAATTTTTAAATCAAAAGATCAAATCTACAACCAACAATGATAAACATCTGAATGCGTCAATATGAATGGAAGGATGTCCGACGAATTCATCCGTTGTACGTTAAGCATTCATTTATTTATTTAAAAAAAATGCTATGAAATGATCATTATATACAAATAAAACATATGAATATTATTATATTTACAAATTGGTACAATGCATAGAAGAAAAAGAATGAATATTAGAAAAAAAATTTTTTTTTTTGGTCTTTTAAATTGAATCTATTAATGGAATAAAAGAAAAAAAATCGACTGGCATAGCACATCGGGAATTCAATAAAACTGAAAAATCGATAAATAATTGATAGATTAAAATAATTTATTAGTAAATTAAGTGCGCAAGTGCAGTTTAAAAATTTTATATGATTTTAATTCATTCAATACTTTTTTTGATTCAAAGTTATGTTAGCATAATAATATTATTGAAACTAAACTGACTAAAAAATTAAGAATTTAAATAAAAATTTAAAAAAGTCAAGTTTGATTAATTTAAAACATTAAAAGTAATCTGAATTGAGCTTATCAATCATGCGGCTAATTAATAATTCATCTCTTACTAGCTTTAAAATATGATAAAGTTTGTCTTAAATATCAGTTCATTTCATCAAAAATGATGAACTTCCCTTTATTTTAGCGCAATTGCTTTTAATTTAAATATGTGATATTGAATATGATCTTGGCAAAATCTTACTGCAAAGCATAATATCTAATACGAAAAACTTTATTCAAGTGCATAGCGTTTTAGCTTTAATTCCAACTATATTTAATTAAAAAAAACCCTTCAATACGCAATTTGATATTTGATTTTAATTATTTATCTGTCAGATTTAACAGGCAGATAGCCTATTTGCTTTTTCAATTAAATTTGATTTCTAATTTAAACAATCTTTCAGTTTGAAATCTTTTTATTTAAATTTCTTTGCAACCAATTCAATCTAGTATATTTGTTGACACAAAAAAAGAAACAATAAAAAAACGTTTAATAAATCTTTCCCAAGTTTAATTAAAAAAAAGAAAAAAAAGCTTTGAATTTGAAACTTGCATTAAACGAAATTTTTACACGCAAAGTTGATTAATTTAAATATACTGAAGAATATAAAAAAGAAGTGGGCAAAAGATTGTTAGAATTATAAAAGACGTTCAAAGAGATGGAAAGTACTTTCTTTGAGGAGAAATTGAGGATGTGATGAGGATTGTTCAATTTAAAGGGCACTTCTTTAAAATTTATTATATTGAAAACAAATATTTTCATGTTTGCTGTATTTTTAAAAAACATAAAAATTTTTCGTGGATCAAGCATAATTGATCATTAAATTCATTCAAAAACGGTACACATACCTATGCGCGCACATACACACACACACACACACACAAATACATACAAACATTTACTTGAATAATAATATACACATTAATGTAATAATATGCGTACTGTAAGTATTAAATTCATTGTAACGTTTACTTAAATAATAATATACACATTAATGTGATAATATTTTTGAATACATTAACACTCACCTGGTAGCATATTATCAATTTATTGCAAATAGTTGTGAAGAAGTCTCATAAAGGGAATTTTATAAGAATGATAATCAAAACTGAAGCAGAATATTCTTTATTTTTATAATGAAATATATTATTTCATATTAAATGGTATGCTTTTTGCATATAATTTTAATTCTTATTCAATATTACACATTTTACTTCGATAATAATATACGCATTTTACTCAGTTGATAATAATTATATGCATTAATTTGAATAATTCATTCAATAACTTTATTTGATGAGAATGAAGTTTTTTCTCTCATTTTTAAATTTTTTTTTACATTAGTAATTAATCGCTTACTTGTTTATTAGTCACTTAATACTTAAATTAGTGAAATAATATAATAGCAAAAAGCTTGAAAAAAAGTGCAAAATTTAATTAATCTCAAAATGAGATTTTTTGCACACTTGGGATTTGTCGTTTTAATAAAATCACTTATATTTTTATTTTTAGCTGATTTAAATCTTCATAATAAACAATTAAAGCTTTCCTCTCATCATTTAATACATTTAAGAAATCAAAAAAACTTGTTCCAAAAAAATAAGCTTTTTTTTGTAAGGTTTGATTAAACAATCGTTTCTACGGCTATAAGAACAAATCGCAGTTCGAAAAAAGTTTTTCATTAATGATCGAGACTCTACAATAAGTAATTGATAAAATTTAAATCACAAAAAGTTGAAATTGTTGTATATTCGGCAAACGTCGTTGTTTTTTACTTAAATGTTGAGCTTATTGTCTAAAATTTGCGCCATTTGTTATTGCTTAAATATGAAAATATTACCCTCATTAGAACATTTGATGATTTAACATAGCTTTTAAAATAATTTATCGATTATTGATGATATTTTGAATCATTTCATAACAACCAATTAGTCAATCAATTACAATTACAGCAATTAAATTAAAACTTTAGCATACATTTTTTTTTTTTTGAATACTTGAATATTTTAATTTTTTACATTTATAGTATTCAAAGATAAATTTATGCGCGATGAAGATGTGCAAATTTTATTTAATTTAATATCCAAAATATTTCGAAATTAGAATACGATCGTATGAATGAAATATAAGAAGCATATCGAATAGATTAAAATTTCGATGATAAATTTGAAATTTAAACCATAAATTCTAGTGATAGAATTGTAAAGCATTATATATTTTTCTCGAATTTTAACAATTCAATAAACTATTTGGAGCAAAATTTCTTTATTCATTTTATGCTAGCTTCATTCATTAATATCAAAATGTTAAATTTACATTTAAGAATGATAAATGAGCAAGTAAAAATTGCAAACATCCCAACATCCATCAATGTTAAAAATATTTTCACCATGGAAACAATTCGATCTACTGAATATATCTGATCTTTAATAATGTCCCACTTCGAGCTATCATTACTTATAAAATCCAAACATATGCAATAATAAAGTAACAGAATATCAATAAATTTAAATATTTTGAATAAAAAAAATCAAAATGCAATGGGGAAGAGAAAAAAAAAACATTATAAATATCTTTCAAAATAAAAAAATTGAATATTTTTTCTATGAATTGTATATGGCTTTTAATCCATCACAAATCAATATCTAAATCTATATTATAAATTATATAACTGTAATGAGTAGCTTATTATTGATGCAAAATTAGCTCACCATTTATTTGATTTTTTTTACCACTCTGTTATTTCTCTTCGTTTTTTTTTTCTTCATTAAGCATTAAATTAGCAAAACATTAAGCAAATATTAATAAATAACATATATTATCTAAGCATGTTAATTTTCAGTATAACGCAACTGCTTTTCTTTGTAAAGTTTTGATGCGTAATTATTTCAAATATTTATGTTTTTTTTTTCCGCTTTCTTCAAAAAAAAGAGTAAATGAAAGTAAAGGAAGACTTCGCCATCAATTAATTTTTCTAATTTGTAACTTATTTTTTATAACTTTAAGTTATAAATTATAACTTATTTTAACAATTATAACTTATAACTTATTTTATAGCTTTAAATTAAATCATAACTTATTTTAAATAAAATAACAAAGATATAAACAATTGCAATTTGAATATCTAAAATCTTTAATGAATAAAACGTTAGCATAACTTTGCAATAATGATGAAATAAATAGTCATTTGTTACATTTTACAAAAAATAAGTTATAATTTAAGTTTCCAAATATCGCTGAAAAAAAAAAGATCAACAAATAAATGAATACTAAATAAGAAGTCAATATATTTGTAAATTTACATGCTAAACATACTAAACAATTCGTACATTTTGTCAGATGAACATTTTTGTTGGAGTAAATGTGTCAAAAATTTCATTACTTATTACTTTAAAATCTAATCGATTAATTTACCCTCTAAATATTATTGTTTAAAAACATAGCAAATTTGTTCGAATTTTAAATTATATATTCTTTAAAATGTAAAAAATGGTTATATTTGCCAATTATAATATTGATCGGTTGCGCCTAATGCTTTCACGCTTACCGCATGAACAACACATCGCATGGATGAAATTTGCCAATTATTACCTGTTTATCTCAACATAATTTTAGTAATTAGTGCGAAAAAAAAACCAATGAAATAAAATACGATAAAACGAAAGCAGCAATTAAAAATAGTTAGTGAATAATATGGATTTTAGAAAAATTGAAAATTTCTTGAAAAAAGTGATAAAAGTATGATATTTAATAATTTCACGTTGATCACTAGTAATTGATAATAAAATTCGAAAACAAATAATATTACTAGAATCCGATTCATCTATACGTGATACCTGTTCAGGATTATTATAAATATTTATTACAAGTAATATTTTTTACTCTTTTATTAAATTGTAATGATTCATTAAATAACTGTATAAATTACCTATTCCACATCCGTTATTCAAAAGTTGTACTAAAGTTATATAATATAACATTTCGCTCTTTTTTTTCTTTCTCTAAAATTACAAATAATTTTATCAAAAATACAAATTGTAATTATCAATTAATCAAATATTTTTCCAATCAATTTCACACTCTAATCGCATTCTTTTATGACTGTTTGGTTCGTTAAAAATAAGTCAAAATAATGAATATTTGCATGAAATTTATTAACTACAAAGAAAAAAATCAGGAAATACAAAATAAAAAATAGTAATTGCTTTAAATAATTTTAAAAAAAAGACAGAAGTAATTTTCAGAAGTTACCTTTTTATGTACCGACAATGCTTACAATGATCATTTGGTTGATAACTGTTCTGTTTGATAACATTCCTCATAATTTCCTCAGTTAATCACATATTTGAATCTAAAAAGAAGTGAATTATTGAGTAAATTATTTCTTTCATAACATTAATTTTCGATAAAAATTTAAAATGCTCAAAGAGCTAAGGCAAGAAATAAAATTAAGTATAGTTAGCAGTTATGAAATAAAAGTGTTACATGAAATTGAAATTTTCAATTTAAGTTATTGAAAGTTATAAAGTCGTTTAATTTCCAAGTTGAAATTAATGGATAAACAATGATATTTTTATGTATCTTTAAACATAGTAAGAATATATGCAAGTTGCTATTAACAGAATCCTTTGATAAACTTTTAAATTAAATTTGTCAAATTAAAATGATATAAGTTAGTGAAAAGTTATTACGCATTTTGTAAGAAAAAAGAATGGTAATTTTGAAGGGTAATAATATTGATTATTATTTTTAAATAAATTTGTCATATTACCGTAGCTACTTGAAATCACCAAAATATAGCTTGAAAAAATATATATTTAAATTTTATGGACGATAAAATTGTTAACTGGTAAGTGATAAAAAAATATGAATAATGAAACCATCAATAATAATAAATGATATGAGAAAGATGTCTTGAACTGTTAAATGATTATGCCGAACAAATATAGGAATTGATTATAATAAACAATATTGATCATAGTAGAATGTTAAGTTTTTTTTAAAGTACTTATAGAATTAATGATTGTAAAAAGAGTAATAAAAAAAATAACAAATTACAATCATGCTATGTGTCAGTTTAACATATCATCTGTTGACAGTTGATAAGACGATTACAACAGGATGAAAAATTGATAATTATTTTGAGAAGAGCACTAATGACTGAGAGATGTGATACAAGGAAGAACACGGAATGTTTGTAAAATTGTCGTATTTTTCCGCTTTAAACGTATTCACAAAAAATAGCAGTCGCATAGTATTATTAAATCTTTTGATTAAAATTAAAATTGTAATCTGAAATAGTCAATTTTTATGGATGTATACAAAGAAAAATGTAAAAAAAAGTATATTATTATGCGGAAAGAAAATAAAATTTCAATAAATGAAATTTTGCAGAAAAACAATTTGAAAATAGTAAGAAAATTAAGCTTTATTTAGCATAAATTGAGCTATTTTCATAAAAAAAAGTGATATTTGAAGTTAAAAATATGATACTGATACTAAAATATGGTAAATATTTATCAAATTTTACAATGGAGAAATTGCTTCGTACTGCAAATTAGCATGATAAGTATTACATTACTTACTCATCGTTTGATAATGTATTGATTTTGTTTGATTAAGAAGTCGGTGATCCAATTTATACAACGTGTAATACATATTTAACAAATTAATTTCTTTTTTTTTAGATTAAAAAGTACATAAATTATGAAAAATGGAGGAAATGTGTGTGAGAGATAGTGATAATATCTGATATGTTTATTGCTAAAAAAAACAATAAATGATATTATTTAATTTTAATGCCATTCAATTGAATGATATTTTATTAGAGACATAAATTGATTGATACAAGCTAAATTTTACATGATTAAGTCAAAAATAAAGAAATTTACAAATTTTTGAAATTTGAAAACCTTATAGTGTATCACTATCAAATATATTTCTAAACAGATCAATGATAGGATATTTGCTAGAAGCTTATTGATTAAGCAACAAAAAAAAGGGGATATAATGATTATGCTATACAAATAAGGTAAGTTTTCCAAACAATAAAATAAATTATTGTTGCTTTGAATATCTTTTTTACTTTTCAACAAATCGTTTATGTTATACCATATGCGCATATAAAATGGCATTTATCGTATTCCATTAAAAAAGTTATTCGATTTTTTAACGTAATTCACGTATTTAACACGTGCATTTTTATATGCATTGCAATTTTTTTCATCCTTTTTTATGAATACAAACTAAAAGATTTGAAAATTTATGTACTAAAAAATGAATTTATTTGAGAGAAAAAAAAAGCAAAATTTTTAGAAGCAAAATAAATTCACTTCGCTTTACATTTATTTATGTATCAAAAAAATATATTTAAATTAAGCATGCAACATTATGAGATAATTTTTTAGAAAAATTTTTTGAAAAGTTTCACATATCAACTTTTTTCTACTCAAATTTTGTTTTATTTTGATTTTCGACAATATTATAAATATGATTATTTATTATAATTCATTCTTTTGAATGAAGCGATGGTAAATCACTGAAAAATGCATCACTATTGTTTAACACGGAGCTTAAATTTAATGAAAATGAATTTTCTCGATCAAGAATGAAATTTCGAAAGCGGCAAATGATATCCATAAACCAAAACTGAATGAATAACAATGTTACCAATGCTGTCACAAACAGTAAACCGAATATTTGCATATCTAAAAAATTAAATTATTATCAAATGTCAAAAATTTCCAACTTTTTAGAAATCCAAAATTATATTCAAAATAAAAACATTTAGACTACACTAAGACAATTACGATAATTACGATAATTATCTTACTTAAGTTGAAGAATAATCTAATAAATTGTGATCACGTGTGAATCATATGGAATTTATGAAATTTATGAATTTAATTTCTATAAGAAAGAATTTCTATCAGTAATGTTAACCATTACTGATAGAAATTCTTTCTTATAGAAATTAAACTTAACTCTTATTAATTTCATATTTTTCAGTGGGAAATCTGAAGATAATTTCGTGCAATACCTCATTTCTTTTGATAGCATAAACGTGGGTGAAAATGAATTTGTTTATTCATTGAGTAAATTTTTGAATGAGAAAAATTGAATTAAAAGTTAAAAACTGATCATTCATTTTAATTATTATGAAATCTTGGAGGAATGAAAAAAGTTTAGAAATGTATTAATAGTTGAAAAAAAAGAGGAAGTATTATGGTTGTAAAACAAATTTGATGAAATATTAACAAAAAAAAATACCAGATGAAGTGTTGACGTTATTATCAATTGGCATTCCACCGAGATCTGCAGCAAGACTGCTGAGCATTTTATTGGAAAACATGGAACCAACGATAAAGATGAAAATTATGATTAGTGTGCATATAACTGATGTAATCTGAAATGAAATACAAAATCAAGTTGCAATTCAAATATTATTAAGTTTCCAAATATTATTCAAACATTATTAATTCAAATACATATGCAAAATATTTTATACAAATAATTTTTACCAATATTTCATAATTTCAGGAAGTTGTCACTTAAAAATCAATCAGTCTATTTATCTTTTAATATTATATACTTTTAACATTTCTTCAACACCTTTTGCAATTTTACAACGTCTTCATTTTAATTATATG
>UPTC01001475.1:0-14693 GCA_900537255.1 Acanthocheilonema viteae
AAAAAAAAAAAAAGTTTTTTTTTGATACAGTTTAGAAAATAACTTGCTTTCAAGGTCTTCAAAAATGGGATGAATGAAGTGAAAGGAGCAATGAAGAAAAATGAATGAAAGACATAAATTACAGCAAAGTGTCACACATCATCTACAAAATGAACATTTTTTTTTTTCAATAATTACACGTATATTTTAAAAACGAATGAAATTATAAGTGAAACAAATTTCACACAAAGAATCCACCAAAATGGAAGAAAAAAAAAAGGAAAAACTTTTATTATGCTACTATCATTTTTTATTTTATTTTATTTCACTTTCTTCTTCTTACTCTTAAAAAATTAAAAAATTTCTTCTGGACGTTTATTTCTTTAAAAGTATGTTAAAGCATTTCTTTGCATTTATGCGTATTGTTATTGAAAATTTTTGCAAGAACAAATTTAAATTTTCATTTAAATTATATGGAAATTAAATTGCAAAAAATTAAAGTGATTGATATAATGATATAATTTGAGCAATCATTCTTGCCTTACTAATTTAATGTGTTAATTTAATACAAAATGAAAGCGATCGAATGAATGAATTTATCATGAAATAGATGATAATCCGTTTATTATATTTTGATTATAAAAGTTATTGTTTTTCGACTTTTTTTACTGGAATCAATTTTGAAACTCGAAATTGATTTCGCTCAAATAAATCGCAATCAATCGATAGCAATCATCAATTTGTGTGGCAGAAATGAGAAAAGGATGAAATGTTGATAAGAAATTAAGGGAGAATGAAATGATAATAAATTCTAAACTGCTCTCTCTTTTACATTTAAGCAATTTATCATTGATAAAAGAAAAAAGAGAAAGAGTTGCAGTAAATGTGAATGATCTCACGAAATGAATGTACTAAAAGTTAAATAATGCATGAAAAATTTCACAAACCATTTTCAATTTGTCGAGTATGATCGCTGTTCATTGCTATCATTAATTGCTCGTATTTAACTTCTAATGCTTTCATATGGCACACTAAAATATGCTAATTCTTTCTGCAAACATAAATTTCAATTTAATTTTACACAAAAAATGAAATTTAATAGAAAAGTTCGGATTTCATCTTTTTATTTATTCAATGCTAAAATTAATAAGTGAATAAATTTTGAATTTTATTTAAAATCGGCATTTTTATGTAAAACTACAAAAAAAAAAGGAAAAAAATTAATTGTAACTTTTAATAATTCGGTAATTTCTGATAATTTCAACCTAATCGTTGCACTAATCATATTTTGTTAATCAGTGCAGCGTTCAATTTTTAAAAATTTGTTGTCCCAAATATCGTTTTATTTTTATGGAAGAAAAAAAGAAAAAACTTTTCGTTTTATTGTCAAAAATTCAATTAAAATTTTTTGTTAAAACAGGAAAAAAATTTCATTGCACTGCAAATTAATCATTTGGTTTTAGCCAATTTTTTAAATTCACCCAAAAATCAATCATTACAATTAATGAACATTAATGATAAGAAATGATCATTGGAATAACTTTAAAATAAAAAATTGTTCAAAAATCAAATTTCAAATATTGAAATACTTTTCTCTCTGGGGAAAATTCATAAATTTACCTGAATAATGTAACGCTTTTTCTTATATCTTAAAATTTTCCTCTCTACGCCTATCTAATAAATCATTCCCAGAATAAAGGAGATTAGGAATTTATTGATTGAAAAATTCATTTCAATGCTTAAATTTTTTTTTTTTTCATTTGAATCAATTTCACAAAATTAACTTGAAATCAAAAAAAAACATACCGCATTTTCGATTTTTTTCAAATGCTTCATGCAATTCTTCATTGTACTAAAAATTTATAGAATTAGTAATTGATCGTAATAACACCATTTGAAATTAAAATTTCTTTTCAACATCTCTCTTCGAATTTCAAAATTAAAAAAAATTTTAACTTTTATTATTGTCGAATTTAAGTGAATATAAATGAACTACATTTTGTAAAAATTTACTTCCCAAATGAATGTTTTCTTTCTTTTGATGAAATTTTTACAACTAGCGAATTAATTTTGAAATATCAGTTTAAATTACTGTTCAAAATTTATTGAATCGATATCAAAAATGGCCTATTAACATTATCATCATTAAAGACATTATCACTGTCATTATCAGCATCAGCATTCTATCATTATTAAAAAATAATTTTTCTTTGATTTTTACCATCCGATCAAAATTAATTTGATAATAGTGAAAGAGTGAGAAGTAGTGAGAAACAAAAAAAAAAAAAGTTAAATATAAATTTACCATTTGAATTTGCTGTTTGAAGACAATAGCAAGGATGTCAAATGCACGAATTGCATCCGTTAATCGTTTTAATTTTAAATTGTCATCTAAAAATAAAACTTTTTTTTTTAAAAATTAAATCCACAATAGGTAATTATTCTCGTAATAAATTACACCTCTTAATTCTTAATAAATTTAAAATATGAAATAAATTTGAAATATGAATCTTTTGAAACGGAAATTATTTGAAGACTGAAAATTGCGCATTTCATTTAAGGATATTTTTCAGTAATAATAAGAATTCATCGACGTAAATGAGGCTTCTTCCGTGCTAAAGTTTTAGTAATCGGTTTGATGGGAAAATTTAAGAGCTGCGATAAAATTCGATTTATTAAATTTTATAATTTAATCTTAAATTAGGATTAATTAAGATAAATCTCTTAACATCTATTTTCTTCTTCCATAAAGAATATCGAAACATCTCAAAAGTGGATTATGGCATATTGCACCGAATAGCGCCTCATCAAAATAAATAACAATTCTCGTACTGAATATTGATTTAAATTTTGGTTAAATTTTATTTTCATACTCTTTTAAAATCTTTAAATGACTGATAATTGAAATATTAATACATTCCAATAAATTTACAGAATAGAATATTGAATTCTGCTACAAATTTTTTTCAGCAAATTTATTAATCAATATGATAAATTTAGATTTTTCTATCAATCAGAAAGTAAGAAAATCCTTTTTAAAACAACAGTAATGTTGCGTATTACCTTGAAATTACGATAACAATTTGAAATCGTCATGAACTATCCGAATATTTTCAGCAGAAATAAAATTAATTGAAACAAAAAAAAAATTTAATTTGTAATAATATGAATTGGATTTAATTTGTAATAATATTAATTGAAACAAAAAAAAAATTTAATTTGTAATAATCGGTCGAGTTAATTAATTACTAATCGTGACCTGTTTCAATGATCATTGAGGTAGGTTGTTTTCCGGGTTTACGAATTTTAAGTGATTGATGTGTTGCAGATGATGTCGGTAAACCGGAATGCTGCGCTATAAAGACAAAAAAGAAAAAGTAATCCAATTAACGTTTTATAAAAAAAATGATGCAATTCGAAATTTAATTATACATAAGAATTTGTTATACCAAATTTGAACTAATTAAGAAATGATAAAAATTCTATAATTTTCACGTTTCTTTGCTTGTGAAACTATCGATCAAGAAGAAATTTAAATGATAAACAATGATTCATTCTAATAATACTGTAATGCAACTTTAAATCTTTAAATGAAATGTATTTAAATTTATAATGTAAAAATTTCGGATCAATAAACTGCTCTAATTGAATTTATCAAATTTGAATCTTTTAGGTTACATTTTCATCAACTGATAATACAGTAAATCACCCTTGAATTATTGCTAAACACAGTTTATGATCATTCAACGGTATAGAAGGAAATGAATGAATTTAAATTTTACTTGAAATAATCCAAGCAAATTTGAAAGTTTAATTGAAACTTGAAAGGTGAGAGCATTTTTATAGGTTGTAATAAAATATTAAATTCTTGCAAATGCGATCATAAAAATGTAATGGTACCGCGGATGATCATAAAGAAAATTGAATTTAGATCATCGAAATTACTTTTAGATACATATAAATTCTTGTAGCGAATGAAAGTTGCCGAATTTAAACTGAGGAAAAACTCAAATATATAAAATCAATTGCTCAATCATTTCACAGGAAAATTAATCCAAGTATGGTGGTGGGAAATTGGGGACAGTTAAGAAGTGTGATGGAGAGATAAAAGGTTTTATTAGCTTGTTAATCTTTTCATCCAATTAACAAGTCCATTTCCCGAGCATTTCATACTAATTTTGAAATCTGTAAAAGAAATCAGTTCAATGACCTCTTCCATTTATGCAGTATAAAATAGCAAATAATATGCTAAATTTTGTCGAATCAATAAAGTGGCGGAGAAATTTGAAATAATTTGTTTACAAATTAAAAAAACTACAAATGATATAAAATGATCGTTTTATTCAAAAATTTTCAAAATTTTAAAACAAAAAATAAACGCAAATTTATTTGCAATTGTTAAAATTTTTCCATAAAAATTATTTTCAATTTGATCAAATTGATTTCATCCGATCATATATCATCAATAAGAGTTAAGATTCAAATTTCTCATATATTCCCGATTTTCTTGCATTTTCTTCCTAGTTGAATGGTATAATCGATATTAGATTGAGAGTAATGATATCAATTCTGCCAGATAACTTTCAATCTGATGAAAATTTATTATTTTGAGAAGAAAATTGATGGCTTACCTTCCGATTTAGCTACACTTAAGGACTGAGGCACTGATTTAGAATTTGAAGTCCTAGGAAGCTCTCGAGAAGTTTCTTTTTTCAACTTTTCAGATCGCACTGCAACTGAGCCTAAACAAAAACATCCATCAATCAATCATTTCTCATTTAAAATTTATTTCATTTTAAAATTTAATTCAAAAATGGAATGCAATTATTTAAACAATTATCAATACTTTTAAAAGTTTTATGAATACTTTGATGTATGAGTATTAGCAACCAATAGAAATTAAATTGAAAAATTAGTGCAAAATGGTTTATGCTGACAATGAAGTTATCACGTCAATTTAGTGTTTTAATAAAAGAATAAATCAAATTTCAAAAAAAGAAATGCGCAAACTTAAAAATAATATCTAATTTAAATTTAATAACATTAATTTCATGAAAAGTATAAATAAATTTGTTTACAGCTAGAATTTTAAATTACACGTTGAGAAGAGACATTTCAAGAAAACGTACGGCCTTAACCTCAATCTTAGCCTTAACTTCATCTTTAACCTAAGCTTTAGCTTTAAATAACACAAACTTTGGTAACTTATCTTTACGACAGTAATACTAGTTTCATCTCTATTCAATTTTATTTTCGACAAGGATCGAATTTTGGAAGAAAGATGAAAAAATTTTTCCGAAGAATACAATCTTGCTAATCTTAAGTTATAAGATCATACCTTATTAATGTAAACTAAGGATTTAAATTTTGATCTATCTCTCGAATCTATGCAAATTCCGTATTATATAAAATTTTAGGAAGAGAAGTTACCATCAAAGTATAATAATCTGTAAGTAAGTAAAAATTGCACTCCAATTTCATCGAAAAAAAATTTCAATAATAAATAAATGAGATTAAAGTATGAAATGTTGAATTGACTTTCCCAAAATAAAATATATTCAATAATACCAAACTTAAAATGTTAAAAATTCTCCACATCATTTATCATTCATTTATAAATTTGTCAAAAATTTGAAAATTACAATGAAAAATAAATGATTCATGTAAACCGTAAAGATATTACGTGCAATTTAATACTTTAATAAATTAAATAAATTAAGAGGAAGAAATTAAATTTCAAAAAACTTCACAGCTTTAAAAAAAAAATGCCATAGCGACAGTAGTTGTATAATTGCTAATTCAGAAAATAAAATTTATTCAAATGAACTATTTAGCAAAATAAGCACACTCATTTACCTTTGTGGACAGTTTTCGGTTGAATTAACGATTGTCGCGATTTTATATGCGATCGTACCGATCCTGTTGTTTTATTATCAGATTGTTGTGATAATCGAAGTCGTTCAGGTTGCATACGTGAATTTCCCGTTTTTTGTGCCTCATTTCGTCGACGTTTTGCATTTGGTGATAACGGTTGCAATAATTTTTTGCTTTCTTCATCCGGAGACATCTTTTCTTCTACAAACAAAAATTAAGGAATAAATTAATTGCAGAATAAATTTCAAAACATAAATTTAGTTTTTAAGCGCAAAAATACGCAAAGTAAATTCCAAGAAGCACAAATTTAGCCTTTAAGCGTAAAATATGGCAAAACAAATTTCACAATCACAAATTTGGTCTTTAGGCGCCAAATATTTAAAAACAAATTTTCAAACACAAATTTAGTCTTTAAGCATGAAAAAAGATATAGGCAAAAAAAGGCATGCGCAAACTGTAAAATATGCATCATTTTTCACATTAATAATTGTGAACAAAAACGAACAGAATTAAACTTTATTGTATTCAATCGTTTCTTAAGTGTGAAAAATAATTAACAGTAATTAATAAAAATATTTAAGTATAGAAAGTATGGAAATGAAATACCATTTAAAAATAGTAGCATTTATTTTTAGTACGAAAAGACAATTTAATTTTAGAATAAATTTTGATAATGAAAAATTATAATAATTAAATATTTTGCTCCAATATGCAAATCTTATCAGATAGTTTTATCGATTGAGATATTTGAATGTAAACATTTGAAATAGATAAATTAAAATTAAACATTAGAAAATTCACGTTTAGATTTAATATTTTGAAGTGAAAGAGAATGAGCTAAACATTTCTTGTATCACTGAGAAGAATATGAAAAGTAAAATGATATGATATGAGATAATCGATTCGAGAAATCCCCTGAGAATAAAAATGAAAATAAATAGGACAGATAATGACGAAAAATGACGAATTTTTGCCAACTTTTTCAATGCGCACTACTTCATATTTGGTAGAACTTTCATTACAAATATCCATCGATCGATAATGCCATCTAAAATAACTACCAAAGAAGTTCGACCTAATTGAGAATTAACAATAAACTTGGAATAAATTCAGATGAAAAAAAAAAAAAACAGCAACGATTTTATTTCATTGTTTAGCAACTATTTTAGATGATATTATCGACCGATGCGTATTTCAATAGAAACTTATTTTCTATGCATTTTTTTTCGCATCTATTCATTTCTTATTTTAAATAATATTAGCTATATTCTAATAGCAATAATATTATAATATAAACAATTAAATTAATCAAAAGGATAACATAACATAAACAATACATAAACAATTATTCATTGAAGATAAATATTTGCAATAATTTTTACTCCCTTTGAAATTATCCATCGTTAGATGAATAATTGATTAATGAATATGATAAATTGAGTTGCAGCAAATGTATGTGTAACATAAGCACATCAAATATTTAATTGATTGAAATGAAACAAATTTATCAAAAAAAAAAAAAAAATTGGTTTAAAAAATTTAAATCTCATTCCACAAGCATTTATGTGACATCAGTGAATATTTTTTCCTTTTTTACTCAAAACACAATATATTTAGAGAATCAAATTCATTTTTTCAATAAATTACATCTAATTGATTTACTGATAACATTTTTAACCCTTCCATCAAATTGATAAACAACGTCAAATATATCGTATATTTTCAATGCTTCAATAAGATTGATTAAATGCAAGATAACAAATTGCTATTGATAATACATCAATGTGTAAATAATTAAAGAATACGCTATCATTTATCAGTAGTAAATTGCATTATGAAATTTATGTTTTAGTTGAAATACGCGATGAATTTCATGAATTAATTAAATCAATATTTGGAATAGTGTTATGAATATCCAAAACAGTATGATATAGAAAAATGGATTGAAATTTAATCCTTTAAAGTTAGCACTCATCCTTTAATCGTATAAACTATGAATTTAAAAAAAAAAAAGGAAGGAATGATTAATTCTTATTTTAACAGGTGATTGGAAAGAAGGATTTTAAAATTCAAAGTAAACTGAGCTCAATTTTCTTGTGATCATCTTGAAAATATCATTTGTGCTGAAAGACTAACGTATACGATGTCAGTCTTTCGATGATTTATAAACCAGGAAAAAAATTTCAAAATATACTTTCAAAAGAGCATATTACTGAGAATTTCAAAGTGCACTTCTAAAAAAGCATATCACTGATAATTTCAAAAAACACTTCTAATATAGCATATCATCGATAATTTCAAAGTATAATTCCAAAGGAGCATATTAGGGATCAATTGAAGAAAAGTACCGAGAAAAGAAACAACAATGATATTGAATTTGACAATTTGATATTGTCAGATATTTCAAAGTAAACCTCACTTATAATTTATCTGATCCTATCAAATATCGCTTCTAATTGAGAATTAAAATGGAAAAAAGGGATTTTATAATGACCACAATGGTGACCATTATATTTAATGAATTTCAAACAAAACTTAAAACTTTTCCAAATATCAAATTTATGACTGAAAAAGTACCTCAAAAAAAAAAATGAACATTCAAATGATAGAGAAATCAGATAGAACAAAAAAGAAATACGGAAATTCATTCTTAAAATTTAATGGACATTTTGTAAGTTCAAAAAATTTTCAATTAAAAAGAAATAAATGATAAGATAAATGGCTACTTTTTAATCTTTTCAATAAAAAAGCTATTCTTGCAAAAGTTTAAACAAACAAAAAAAAATTGAAATTCTAATCGTTTGATTTTTCCAATTTTCTTGCGTGCAGCCACAAAATCTCCACCTTAATATTTAATTTTTCTAACTTGATCGTTTTTATCAAAAAAATATGTGAAACAAAAAAAAGTTTAAAAAATTAGAAAAATGAATTCCATCTATGCAATTTTAAATTTGCATTTCTGAAATTTATAATTTTTTTCCTTTGCCATCGTTTAGATGTTTTCGTTCCTTTATATAAACATTTTTAAAATCAAACAATAACGTTTATATCATCGATTTTCATCAATAATAGATGGAGCATTTCACAAAAGCTAATTTTTCTTTATCACTTTCTTATCTTTCTGAAATTGAAAAATCGAAAAATATGCGGAACAATTTTCTTCAACATATTTTTATTACAATAAAAGATAATATTATCAGTGTATAGAATGAAATTAACAAATCAATCAGATAATATTTGTTCAAGAAAAAAACTAATACAGAAAGGTTAGAGTTTACTAAAAAGCATTGAATGGGATTAGACATTGTTTAATTGACAACAAGGTTTAATCAAATTTAATTTCATTAAAATAAACTATTAATTATCAATTAGAAAGTTTATTTTAAATCTTGCGGGGAAGAAATGATGCGAGACGGGAAGTGAACTATTTATCATCAAATATTCTAAAATAAATCATAATATTAAAATAAGGAAAAAATTTTGGAAGATATTGGATAGAAATTGGAACCCTTAAAAAATGAAATAATTTCAAATTGTAAAACTAAATTTTACAGCAATTATTTTTCTTTTACAGCAGCTATACTACACAATATTAATTTTGCAGACTGAATTTAACTTTGCAAAAATAATCGTTACAATTTGGCTTAAACAATTGTTGTTTTGTTGATCAGTTAGAAAATCAGTAATTGAATAATTCTATACAAATGAAATTAAATTATTTCAATAAATTCATTCCCTAAATTTCCAATTTTTTTCTAAGAGAAATGAAAGTGAAAATGATTTTAATTTAGTAAGAATGATTTTAAAATTTTAATTTAAAAAAGATTTTAATGACTTCGAAAATAATTTCGAAATATTTATTCCAAACAAATATTTTGCCTAATTGATAATTATTAATTTAGTAAGAGTGATAAATGTATAATGAGAAAAGAAGAATTTTTTTTTGAAATCAACAACAATAACAACAGCTGTAGCAAAACATTTCTATCATTTAACTTAATTTCTCAGCTTCGAAAATAATTGTTAATTATTAGCAGCGAAGGAAATTATAAAATCGATTATGACAAATCACAGATGTCATTTTTACTAAATTATCTTCTTTTAAATAAAAAATCATCAGTTGATAGTAAATAAATTAAATTGAGAATATTTCATTGGATAATTTCCACTCCAACTGATCAAAAATGAAATATTGAATTAATGAATTTTAGATTTCATTTTGTGTATTCAGGGAAGATGATCCATTTATTTTTTCACTACTAAAATCAAAGTTAAAAAAGATTTAGAAAATCCTTCATAGATCATTAAGTTTCTAAAATTTAAGAATTTATAGAGAAAATTTAAAACATTTGCAAATAGTTGTTTGTTTATAAGAGAGATCTCAGAAGTGAAACAACACGAATTGCGTCAGATTTTCACTTAAAAATTATTAAAAAATTATCTGAGTGAAAATGAAATTAATTTTAGCGCTTTTCTGCCAAATCTTCAACATTTAGATTGAGTGAATTGGTGCTTTAAAAAAATATGATTTTTTAAAATTCATTTTTATGGAATTTACTTAAATTAAAGAAGTATTTTTAAAAAATGGTTAATTGCCGCATTTGAATATGTTTTGTTCGTGAACAAAAAAAAGAAAAGAAAAACTGAGAGTGACAAGATCACTTGACCTCCGACCCGCACACAAATGTTCTCCAATACAACTACTACTGTTACTATTATTATATGCAGTACGGAGCAAAATTGATATTTCTCCAATTGTCGAAAGTTTCATCATATTTGTTGAAAGATATATGCGGGTATAAAATGCGGTCGCAAACAAATATAAATTTAAATATAAATTCATTTAAGTAAAATTTAATAATGTTTCAGTAAGATTTAATAAAAATAAGAATAAAAAGCACACAGTTATAATCGTGAAAAGCATAAAATTTGAAAATTTTTTCATTTTCAAAGCAAGAATTTTGTTAGTTTCAAAATTTTGATATTATAAAAAAAAAAAGAAAAGAAAATGTAAACATGCTGGATATGCTTGAAGTTTTTGCAAATCTTAATTTTGTTGAAAATTAAATTTTCATTCAAGATTATTTAGCTATTAAATTGGATTACTGAAAATGAAAAAAAAAAAAAAAAACCTTCATCTTTATCAAAAGTTGTTTGTGGTTGTGGACGTCGAACAGGTGCGCTTACAAGATCATGAAGTTTTGATTTGATATCCTTTTTTGGTTTTAATTTATCTGCTTCAATACTTGCTTTAAGCTTCTCCATTAATAGCTGCGATTTAGAAGGTGGTTTTGGTTTTGGTGGTCGTACGGGTACTGGAGCATTTTGAAGTTCCCGTATTGAGAGCTAAAATTTCTTGACAGTTATCTGTTTCATTAAATTAAATTTTATTCTTTTAATTGAGAAATTGTCTTTAAAAAAGAGAGAAAGAAAGAAAGAAAAAGAGCTAAATAAATTTGCTATTATAGTTTTACAATTTCGAACAAGCTAAAACTTACCGGTCTTGGCTTTTTTGGCTTTTCTTTTTTTTCTTCTTTTCGTACAGTTTCCCAGTTTTCCATCGTTACATTCTTATACTGTGATTGTTCTTTTGATTGTTCCGATTCTTTAATAATTGTTAAATTATCATTTTCCGGTTTGCAACAATTTAATTCCGGTTTTGTTACTTTCATACTTGTTGTCTGCAAGTAGTGATTAAAATTTTAAATTCGAGAATTATTCATTCAAATTTTAAATCAAATTTTATCGTATTAAGCAGAATTTCAACAAATTTATTAATTTCGAAAAGATTTAAAAAGAAAAAAAACATGTATGCAGAAATAGAAGGAATAGATTTTTATTGCTATAATCAATTTTTTGCAACTTTAAGAATTTTTTTTTTTATGCCAAATTCTTATTTACCGGTATTTCAGGTGTTTTTTCATGTGATATTTCTTGTTCATAATTTACCGGTATTTCCGGTGATGTTTCTTGTTCCGATGGAAGAGATACAGGAAGTGATTGCTGTTCCAACTGATCATGAAGTGTTGCTAAATGATTAGGATCAATGGTAATATCATCGGATATTGTCGAATCAATACTCATACTCGATGAAACTCTTTCAGCAGGTGATGATAATGCAACTGATATTTGCCGTGGAAATTCCGATCCATATGATAATGCATCTGGATGAATAAGTTGTGCTACCGGTAAATTACTTTTAATCTCAGTAGGTAAATCAATTCTGGTCTGATATGCATTGTAAAGATGATTTGCATAGCTATCCACCATATAAGCCTGATTTTGTTGTTGTTGTTGTTGTTGTTGTTGATATTGTTGTTGATATTGTTGTTGTTGTTGTTGTTGATATTGTTGTTGTTGTTGTTGTTGTTGATATTGTTGTGAATCACTGCTAGGAGCATACTCCACCAATGGAGTGGATAAATTGTCATCCACGATCGGAAGACGATCAACACCGATACGTGATTCTTCCAGAACTAAACTAGTATTTACTGAAAAAAAATTTTTTAATTTACAGTAATAAAATCATTTTTTTTTTCCTCTATCACTACTATTAAATTAATATTCAGTTTATTTTCTCTTTTTTTGTTCATCTACAGATTTATTTTATTTTATTTTAAAACTTGAATAGTTTAAATTAGCGTATCTTCAATATTTCTAATTATGAGTTAAAATTTTTGATTTTTATTCAAAACAAAAATTTTTTTAGTTTAAAAAATTTTTTAAATTTAACTCAATATGATTTTTGTTCTTTTTTTTTCGTAGTATTTTTGAAAAGTTCTAATCAGCTTAACAATTTAGAGAAAGATCAGCTGCTCTACATTGCCTAGAACTTTCGTGAAAAATAATTGTAAAATTCTTCTTTTCATACTCAGAAAAATTTATAACATTTTTAGTGCAAACAAAAAAGATTCGAAAAATCTTCCGAGCAGAAACATATGTAGAGGTAAACAATAAATGTAAAAATTTTAATATCAATCAAAAAAAATTCAATAAATTTTTGTTAAAATACGAAATATTGCACTTTTCAACGATTTAATCAACCCTATTCTATACTCGATATAGTTTAAAAAAAAAAAAATTAAATGTAAAAATGTTGAGTAGCAATTTTTCAAAAGTAATCAAATGATAGCTATCACTTCAAAATCTCCACGAGAATTTCATCAATCCTTTCGAGCAAAAAAATAGCACCGACTATTCACTCTAATATCGAAATATTTCTTTCAATAAACACAAAATTTTTAAAAATTTCAAAAATTTGACTGGATTTCGGAAATCTTAAAGCGCTAACTTTTGGCATGCTATTAATAAAGACGCTAATGAAATTTGCATTAAATTATGAATAATTGAAAATACTTTGACAATCACATAACTTACATGGTGGATATGGCATATCATCGTCAACTTCAATTAGCTCACTTGGACATTCAATCTCTTCCAGTAATTGATAATGACTTCGACCTATCTGAACTTTCAACATTCATTGATCACATAAATAAGATTGAATTAAATGAAAAGAAAAAAAATCAACCACCATTTCTTATCTTTTGGTTTATAAATTTATCTATAAGGCTATGATTAACGAATGGAATATGAATTGCTCATTTCAAAATGGAAAGAAAATTTTTGATAGCATTCGATAGCTGCTAGGAATAAAAGCGCTAATTTTGTCAGAATTTACTATAGAATAATGTGTTTTGTTGCTTATAGTTTCAAGTGAACCATGGAAAAAACGAGCCGAATTTAACCTTACAGGAAATAGAATTTCGGTCATATCAAATTTAATTATTGAGACAGCTGAGCAAATAAATTTCAGGAAATCTTTATTGATAGAAAGGAAGTAGATTTGAAATTTCAACTAATTAAGCATTAATTTTTGATCAAATTTCAAAGCTAATAATAACAAGTTTAAGTTAAATGAAGGCAAAATCCAATCCGGTCATAAAATTCAATCCTTTCTCATACAAGTTTTAAAATCTATTCAAGTTTTAAAATCTATCAATCAATAATGTATTTCTTCCTTTATCATATCGCAGTACAGTAATCTTTTTTTTTTTTTTTTTGAAAAAAGCAATTCTTCGGTGAATTTTAGTAAAATAATTCACCGGTCCAGCAATTGTATAAGTTGCCTGTGAATTGACCATTGCATCACTGTTCCAACTGCCACTCATCATCTATAATTTGAAATTAACTCTCATGACGATATCTAGAATTTTAATTTAACTATCTTTCAAAAAAAAAAAAAAAGTTAACTCAAATTTTAGAATAATAATATTTCAGGAATACGAAAGAAATTAATAAATTCCATTTGATCAAAAAAATGATATATCAAAATTAATTAACTTTTTTTTTTCTCACTGAAAGCTTTTTTGATGCAATAATCAACTTGAGCAATAATGGAAATAAATAATTGTGCAGTTGAAGGAAATGAAAAAATTTGAGAAGTCTGACTTAAAAATATTGAAAACAAATATGAATGAAATTGACAGCACTATATGATGACCCGAATTCTATCAAATTTTCTGTCAAAAAATTTCAGAATGATTGCTATTGATATCAATCGGTCATAAGCGTTCAGCTTTTCATGAAACATAAATATGACATAATTACTAAATTCTCTAATTTCAATCGAAATAAATAAATTCTGCAATAAATCAATAACAACTGAAAAATAATGATTCAATTCAATTCATAATTTTGTTAACAAAATTTTTGATGTCATTTTTTATATTATAAATTATCAGCTAATCTAGTTGCAATCTTAATGATCAAATTTTCTTCTTTCTTTTCTTAAAATAACCAATAATTTTCAGAACTGTTCGGAAAAATTTTCTAAATTC
>UPTC01001476.1:0-15503 GCA_900537255.1 Acanthocheilonema viteae
AACAAAGGATGTAATCATCTGATAGGTGAGACTGATTGCAACGAAGAGTCGTCTAGACATGCAATCGATAAAGCCAACTTTATATAATTTATCACATTTTTTGGCTCGAGCTAGCCTGTCCTCGTTGGACACGTAGGTTTAATACATCACAACCTCTGTTAATGCAATAGGCAGAGGATAGACACCTTTGTTCAGCCATGTGATTCTTTGACGTGATATGCAGTTATCGGAATATGCTATCGTTGCAGCATTTCTCGTCCTACCAAACGTGGCAGCGTATTGCACTAAACTGTTGAAGGCGGAAAACGCGGATCTGTACAATGCATACCTGAAGTTGGTGAGCTATACCTCCACGTTGGACATCCTTGTCATTATGCTGTATCGACAAGGGGATATTGCTGCGGAAGTGTTGCAACGCTTTCCATTTCTGCTTTCCTTTCGAATTTTACTTCAACCTTTAATGAAATCAAAAGTGAAAATCGTAGAGCCGAAGCGGGCCGGTGAATAGCTCAGTAGTCACAGATCATTGATCCCAAATAAAGCAGTCTATTTGTCGTTGCTTCTTCCACAATAACCTCTTAAAGGACCTTACGTCTGCTGATCATTACAAAAGAAGAGGTGATGAAGCATTAGTGCAGATGTGAAATATATTGAAGTTTCTTTTGATAGTACAGTTTCAAGGAGGAGACAAGTAAAATATTCGCCATCCTTAATAGTAAGGATGCATCAGCAATTATAGGAAGCAGAAAATGTTCGATGTCCCGTTGATCATTATGCAAAATTCTCTCCGAACAAACCTTCTGAATCACCATCAGATAGAAAGTGAAAAGAATCGACTTTAACACGTTTTTCCATGATTCCTCTTTCCAACGATAGAATTTCCCATCAAATGACTGAGTGGTGAATGCAGTGATCAAGTGATCAAGTATCGGAGAGTAAAATCGGCCCGGCAGAAGGTTCGGCTCCACTCTCCGATAACAGTCAACAATTGATCGTTTATAACTGATCGATACTCATCCTAGTAAAACTGATCACTGTACTTACTCTGTTAGTCCTTCAGCCAAGCTTCATGAAGCAATGCGTCCAGTTGCTTTTCTGATCGGCACACATATAGTATCCATTGCTTTTCTGAAATTTCACATGTTACCCTTATGGACACCTGTCCGATGAGGTTTGTCATTCCTTCGGGTTCGGGTCAGTTCGCCCGCTTCCATTTATCCCATTGCAACTCTCCAATCGAATAAAGCTATTGAATTGAATTGTCTGGAAAAGATTTACATAAATTCACTTACAGAATGGTTAAGAACACATTTCCGTTTATGATTTATGATCACTTCCCATATACGTGAGGCAATCTGAAAGTACTGTAGCTCCTACATAGTAATATTTGGCTAAATTCTTGCACTTTTCGAAAATGCTGTAAGTGTACAAGTAGCAACACTCATTTGTCTGTATAAAAGTCATTTTTGTAAAATTCTGTCAACAACAGATCAGTTTTTACTTTCATATTATTAATAGTTCCGCTTATATGACGTTTATTTTAATTTTAATCCTTACCAATTCTGTTTACTAAGGTAAGTACGTCATCCAAAGATTTCTCTAAGAAAGCTTGTAATAACAGCCAAGCTTAAATGCACCTGCTGATCAGGTGATGAATGATTGGTGCCTTGAGCCTGATAATGTATTCTGAACCTCTCATTACTTCTCGTTATTTCTCTGATTGATACTTCTATGCACTTAGGAGATTCAGTTCATCCACACATTTTTTGGCTGCAATGCATGCTGAAATTTATTATGCATCGCGGATTTGATCGCAGAGACCGGACAAGACGAGATTTACTCAGTTGCAGCTCATTAATTTTAATCGAACCAAGTTGAAATTGATTCAAAGTTAACTTCAAGAACGACTTAGAAGAGATACAATTCAACTGCAAGACTCTTTTGCGAGAATAAACAGTGATAGTTTGTATACAATAATTTCTATGAATTATCTTTCTTTGTCGATTAACAAAATCAAAATTAATTTTTCTTCAAATCCAGGTGAGCATAATGACGTTGTGTAGTGTCAAGAGTTGAGTTTCTGAGGGCTTAATAGTCTCTTTCAGTAGAATGTTTTCTCGAACAGATTTTTATCGCTTTTCGAAAAATTGTTCTCTCAAGTAATTGTTTCCAAGTCTGTGAAAAAAAGAAGAGAAGATTTTTCAAAGTATAACTCAGCAACTGATCGACGTGCATTTGAAGTTTTGCAGTTAGGATAACAGCACATCTATTTGAAACTTTGCTTCAGTATTTTAATGTTATTTGTTGGTTTTAATTATGCTTTCCTTAACATTCCACTCCAGCACTTGAGATGAGATATGTTTGATTATCAACGAGATAGAAATCTGTTCAATACTGATCGTGATCGTTTTATTCAGTTGGGGAAAGGAACTTTTTTCTGAATCAAATCATTGATTTTGCAGTTAGCCGCAGCAGAAAACGATGCTCACCTCTGCTAATTCCTTAAGAAGCAATGAATCCAAGGAAAAGATTAAAACATATTTGAAAATTTGACTAAAATGTAATAAATAAATATGCAAAAATTTGAGAAATACACTACTCATATAATGTAATGAAAAACATTCGATTCGTCAAAGTTCAATCAATTGACCACAATGGTTAAGGGTATGTGATAGTGCGCTGATTTGATATTATCAGTGAGAAATAATAATCGAAGACATCTGACATGATCTAGTGATGTCAATAATTCATTGGAGTGATTTCATTTTGACTGCGACGAATAATTCCAACAAATTTTAAAGTATAACCTAAGGTTAACGTTTAAGAATTTTGTAACTTCAATATTATTTCTCCGCAGAGTGATGCAATAGAGGGATGATCATATGCTTATTTTTGACAGATTTAATTTCTGAAGTAGTGTCCGGAGACGTAAATGACTAAGGAGAATGCAATAAATGATTCATTTCAACGATGTCACATTTGTTTTTGTTATTGTGTTGGCGACATTCCACTTCATTATCATTGCTTTCCAAGCAATGATAATGAAGTGGAAGTATCCACCATGTTTTTAGACATTACATCCCAATCGAACTGATTATTCTGAGTAAGTTATTACACAATTATAACCCTCAATAGCAGAGGTCATGTGCAATAAGTGAGATGCGAAACGATGATCAGTCTGCATAGCTCATGAGTTGTTCGGATGAAGAGGTAGCGCAGCGTCTTTTAAATGAAAGATATATTTTAATTTTTGTTTGGATTTCAAACAACTGCAGGTTTTATTAAGATGGATTTTAATGGCAATCGATTGTGCTCTGATAGCGTGACAAAGTGAATAGAATTTCAAGAAACGAAGTGTTTATAAAAGAGCAGGTCTTTTATCTCTGAGCGAATGTCATATTTGAACGGAGATAGTTGAGAGCTTTTGAGTAAAAATTTGCATTATGATATGATATCCTTGTTCTAAGATATAAGCAATGAAGGAATATTTTTCAGATGATGTCCGTACCGTTCACATATTGTCCCATTCATCGTAAGCCGACGCAACCGCTGCCGACGCCATATCCGCATTTCCTCCTTTACCTTTCTTGATTATGGTACTCTGTAATTCTGTAAAAGTTATTAAACAATTTCAAAATATTTAAACTTCAGTGACATAGATTATTCTTCCATAATATCGTTGTTAGTGCTGCCATCACCAAATGGTGCATTTGATTCAAATTTATCGTTATACGCTTCTGCTCGACCGTCTACACGTTTTATGAATTTATGAGATAAATAAAATCACCTGTTCATGATCAAACTGCCACGTTTCGTAATCACGAAGAGCAATTTGTACATAACTTGTCACATAGTGCTGTTCTTCTGTACGCTGGTATTTTTGCAAAACATCAAGTGCTAAATTTTTTAGCTCAGTCATATTCAATGCTTCACATTCAGCAACCAATCTAAATATACAAATTTTTGGTAATTTCTGGCAGAAATTAAAATTAATGGCTGATTACTGTAGATGCCCCGATAAATTAGCAACTTATTGATAATGAGTGAGATTTTGGCTTGAAGTAATGAAATCATGTTTGTCATGTTTTTAAGACAGCAAGCATAAAATCTGTTATCGGGCAACAGTTCTGTCGATGTACTTTGCCAAATCATCCGGCTTTGCAGGTAATGCCAGTGATAGAACAAATTTTTCTTTCTTTAGTCGTAGATATGCAAGGATGTGCCGAAAAGATTTCGGATCGCGATCCAGGTAATAATTGCCTGAAATTCTGGATTTTGATGAATACATTAGCACGTACATTGCTCCTCCTATTCGAGAGCTTCACACATTTAACAAACTCGAGGTTCAAATGAAACAGTGTTGTCAAGTTCAAATTTAGGCGTGCCAACCTCCTTTATCGGTAGCAATCTGTTTTACAGTACCAGGTTTGAACCATTCCGCCAATTTACTTTTCGGGTCTGCCAGTAGATCGGTCCGCCGAACTGTATATCGTTTGCCGCCAACGTTGACATTGAGAATGTCATCGGTATGTCGATTACGGGCCATCGCTGGTTCTCTGCTAAATTTAATGGTTCAGTAACATCATTGTACGTAACTGTTGAAAGGAAGAAACGAAAAAGTGATAACGAGTGAGGAACGCGTGCCATGCAATCACCCCTATCAGTGCACATCTTCTGATAATGAGGCACCTGTTGGTGGGCTTTGTAGAACTTCTACCGATGGAAAAGCAATTTGAGAATGAGCAAAAGGGTGGATGGATGGACGGATGCGTCAGAGAGTGTGTGATCGAACCAGTGCTTGTTGTTGTTGCACGAAGCGATCTTTGAAATGAATGTGTGTTCAAGAAGACCGACCTCATATTTGGCAGGGGAAGTCTTTAGAGTGTCGGGCCTTAAAAGGAATGTTTGCATGGTTGGATGGCAGAAATAGTAAGTAACACAGCGGTTAGCTAGTAGGCCATTTGTGCATAGGTCCAGTGTACCTGATTTCTGGAGGCAGCAGTCCAGTGGAGCAGAGTTTCTAGTATTTGAGGGAGAGAATTACGCCAGCTAACTGGCTCTTTGTATCCAGGAAAATTCGTTCAACCAGAACCGGCAAATATTTTTCGCATAACCAATTTATTTTTCCATTTGTAATTTTGGTCTTCAGAAATTATCGAGAGTAAGGTATGCTTTAGAAAGAAAGAATAGTGTTTTTCTTCTATAAAGTATGCCCTTAAAAGATAAATATGGCGTTTGTGACAGGACTAATGTATGTAATGTTTTTGGCACAAAGTGGTGAAAAATTGAGTCCGTCGCTTAATGGGAATTGTCCGACACCTGCAATCCTCAGAATGACCGCGCTAAAGCTGGGGTATGAATTTGTTGAAACGGGGTCATTCTGGGGATTGCAGAAATAAACTAGGCTGGTAATGAGTGAGTGATTGAGAAGCCCTCGATACAAATAGGGCAATTAACAGGAAGTGAAAAACAGCCAAGGTGAACCGAGCGTTGGGTCCTATTCAATTGTTGTTTGAAATGAGAACAGCGCTGTCTGTTATTGTGAATTTGTGGAATTGGTATGGAGCAATGCAGTTGTTAGCCAATATTGCCCAGGTAAATGCCGAGGATTGGCTCATGAGAACCCATAATGATTTTAAATTGTCATTTCGGACCATTTTAACCAAATTGAAATCTTGAAAAAGTATGAAAAGATAAGTGGTCTTCTCATGTTTGAGGTTTGTGAGAAATTGTTTTGCGAATGGAATGGATTGCTTGAATGGCTTTCATCTGCAGATGCAAACGAAAATAAAACCTCTTTGGCCATATTTTTAGTCAGTTAATATAACATCAGAGGAAGGAGACAAGTGAGTGTGAGTAATCAATCATTGGTGGTTTGTTGTTAACCGAGAAAATTACCTCATAGGAAGAAGACGAAGAGGCCTTATTCTTCGCACAATGGCTTACCTACCTCCTTTTGTCCTGAATTAACTTGCTGCAGTAGTAGCTGCTGATGCAGTAATAGCTGCTCCAGCAACTACTACGTAAAGTGGCTGTAAGTTCAGTACAAATTGTGCTTATTTTCCTCTGAAGAGAAGAGAAGGTATTTCTGGCACGCACAATTCTGCCGAGATGCACGCATGCTCATCGTTGATCTGTATAATTGTACAGTGAGAGATAAGAAGAATCGTATCTGTTGCTTGATGCTTAATGACAAGGAGTTTTTCGTTAGCTTTTTAGATATTGCTTACCGTATCTGGATCTTTCCGATGTGGTGTTTCGTTCCTTCACTTCGACTTCTGCCCCTTCTGTTCCGAAGAAAACTCCAAATAATTTTAGCGCACTAGCACCGCTTCGATTAACAACTACTCGCAGTAATTTCTTGCGAACAGGTGTCTGATATGCGTTTGGTGTCGTGTCAAAATATTTCCTTACTTACTCCATTTGTCCTTCACAGGAGAAAACCCTCGTTGTTAGATTCTGCAGTCGAATAGTCACAAACAGGAATGTATCGAGCAAGAGAGGCAACATTTCGAAATAAGCGGAATTGTTTTAGTAAGTAAGCAGTAAGTAAACTTGCTCTGGAACTAAAACGTTTTCCATCAGTGAACTAGAAGAAATCACATCAAACTTCACCTATTCTGGCTTTCATTTGCTAATCGAAAACGAAAATAAGGAAGTCAAGATCCATGCCATGCCTAATATGTGTAAATGAATATATATATAGCGTCAAGTGAGATCAACAGAGTAAATTAGTCTTCTCAAACTTAGAAGCATCTCTACTGGATTATGATGGATTTATTATGCTCAAGCAATAATAAAATAATAGAACCAATCTATTATAAATAATGAAACGCTCAAATCACATTTGAAACTAACTAATGTCTAACTATGGTTAAATACTAACCTACAGATTTCATATGACGAATTTTTTGAGTTGTTCTTCCAAACTTCATTTAATACTTCTAGCCTTTTTAATCCCAAGTTTGCATTATTAGTCAACAGTTTCCTCATCTTTCTGCTCTTTTGAAATGATCACCTCTGATCGCTTCACTGCATGGAATTGGTGGCAAACAATTTTTGTTTGTAATGCAATAGAAAGAGTAAATCCCAGTAAAATCAGTCTCACACATCTCCTGTCAGAAATTTATTTAGCCTAAATTGGCTTTGATGGAGAGTTGTATGGTTGATAGTCGAAAAATGACAGTATTTCCAGAAGAAAGAGGAACTCAGACAACTTCATCTTGTCTTTTTGATATAGGTTGTGTATCTGTCTGATCCAGTTTGCAATGTCGGGAATGGAGCTTGCTTTGCTGCGGAAAGTGTTGAAGAGTGGGCAGTGGTAAAAGAGCTCAATAAGAACATTAGTAAAAAATTTCTTCTCATCCGGCCTTATCTCGTCTCTCTGATAAAATTGGACTTCTACGATGGGGTTTCAGAGCAGGAAATATAGATAATATAAGCTCCTAAACAAATAGAAGGGTTCGCGACGAATGAACTATCGATAAATTGTGTCGCTAGCGGGAGTTGACTTTTTTCAGCCATCTACTATATATTCTATCGGTTAGTTAAATTCAAACAGTTTTTGACTTTCAGCATCTGAAAAACACAAAGGTACTGCCTAAAAGTAGCTGATGAAAATTCTTTCACCCACAATACATCCTATTTTCCTTACTTCTGATAAATTTCCATGAAATTGATTTCACTAACTGTTACTATTCTATACAACTGAAACCGTAATATTCACAGGATAGTACAATGTGTTGGAACATTATGGTTTCAGTTGTATGAAGTCCATCAAGTAAAATTTTTGGCATGCGTCTTGTGTACCATCTCGATAATGAGCTAAATAACCTCGTCCTTTCCCTTGCAGAATTTTTGATGAAATAATATCAATGAATTTTTTTCCCCCTCTCATTTCCCTCTCTTCTCTCTCTCTCTCCCTCCCTCTGTTGTTATCATCATGAGGTAAACTCTAAACATTAAATTATAAAGCAAATAATTGATGACCATAATAGTACCTTTGAACATGGAAGATTGCTAAAGCAAGTTGTCAGCAAATAGTTATGAATAAAACTGAGAACCAGAGTAAATAAATTCAGATGAATCAGTTGATCTAGAAAGAAAGATGTATTTCATTGAAACATTTTACAGAAGAAAAGGACAACGTGTGATAAGCATGTGAATTGACAATTGGAATCAGTGTTAAGTCATCATTGGAAGCTCAGTCTTTGGTATGTATTTGGTTTCAGTGACGGCTGAATTCATTTGGTTATAATCTAAAAGCGAGTAAAATCGCTTGAAATTACCAAACTGTTGCTGCTGAATCTGTTCTAATTCAAGACTTCGGGCAGTGCAGTTGGGCAATGTTCCAAAAGGTAAGATTACAATGTAGTTAGAACCATTAGGGAAACATCGAGTGTTCAAAAGCAAAGATCAACTTTCTTCCTTTGTTATATCGTAGTGATGTTTCATTCAATTAAACATTCAGATGTTCCATGAATTAATTTCTCAAAGTGAAGGCTTGAAAAAGTTTTGTTGAAATAAATTTGGAAGGAGTAGCGCATTCCCAATTACAGAGTTGCTAGCTTACGCATTAATTTTCATGAATATTTTTGTGAAAAACCAATTCGAATGTCTATTTATTTATGGTCAATTTTGGACATTTCAGTTCTTCACCAAAAAACACTGCTGTTAATAGCAATGAGAATTTATTATTGAATTTCACTACTAGGGACAGTGAAACCAAAAGCAACTGAGAAAGAAATGAAAGTAATAGTATTGGATTTCGCATTCTTTTAGATTTGAATTTGTAAATCGAACCATAATCCCCTTTTTACTGCAGTACTGTGGTGTTGTCACACCAGCATTACGAAAACACTTGGAAAAAAGCAGCAAATACTTTTTTCAAATAATGTTTAACAAATAATATTAACTGTAATTACTTCTTGGAATTAGAATTGCTTGAAAGGATTTCGAATCGGAATAAAGAAAAATCTGCTTGGAAGTTAGTAACGAGAAGTAATTGAATTTGAACCTTGGAAAAAAATTTGATTTAAAGTTTAAATTTTAGCTCTCAATATACTCAAATTGTTTTTGTTTTGCGAACAGTATAGCATTGAATTACCGAAATGTTTTTTATAAAGCAATATGCAGTCTGCTTAAATCCAATACCGATTCTGATCTAACATCTGCAAAGTGCAACGCAGAGAATTGAGCAATTATGTCTATCATCCTTATTTTTCAGCTATCACTGTTCCCTTCACAACAATGGCTGTGAAGAGACAATCGAATCATTAACTTCATAAAGTTAAACATAAAACGACTATATTCGCTACTGATTAATGTTAGAGATATCTGCGTTTCCTGGAAGCTCTGGAAACAAGGTGTGGTAAACAATGTTCGATTTATCTATAAATGTTGGACTTAAACACGTTTCCTAAGCAACCATTTGTTGTATATTAATATTTATACGTAATACTGCTTTTAAAAAACATACCAGAAAAAAGTTTCTCCTACTCAAACATATCAGTGCTTCACTCCAGCACCAATACGATGACGAAGAATTTTATAATACAAATAACAAATATTTGTTGAAAGACAAGAACACAGGGATGCAAAAATGTCTCCCGCTGGATTCTGCAGATAACTGGATAATAGAACAGTAGAAAAACTAGAAGTAAAAATAAAAAATGCTTATTACAATTCAATGCAGAAAGTCGCTTTCTCTGTTTCTCTTTGTGTAACTGCAGAGTTTGTAATTTAATTATTCGAATCCACATAAGTGAATATATATGCTAGTCTTTCTTGTAATCGTTAATAATCCGCTTATATAGATACCTGAATTTCACGTAATGTAAACCACTCATTTCGAACAATATTAAATTAAAAGCGTAACGTTGTTGGCATGCACTTGACATAGGCATCATTATCGTCGCCGCTTAGTATTTTTGTTCTCCAGGGAATCCGGCTCCTCTGGTAATTCATTTAGATACTGTTCACGCAAAGCTTCTATTGCTTTACACCATTCCAATGCATTTCGTTCCGGATCAAATAAATAATAAGTACGGCTCGGCTAAAAATATTACTAATCGAAATGTTGGTATTTCTGAATATTTGCTCCCAAACTAATAGTGATTGCTCTCTTCTTCTTTGCTAAAAAAAAATGTAAAAATATAAGTAAACCGTATGCACGAAGAAAGTTCGAAAATTTTTCGCTTCAACTCGTAACTTTCGACAGAACGGTATTTTGCCTTTCAATTCCATACTTATGGGATCCACATAAAATATATGTGGCCCTTCCGTCAGTAAAAACATCCTTCTTCTTGCGAACAATCCCTAAACCAAGTTATCGACACCCATATTAAATATAAAACATTCACGTGTGAAACAGGTGAAATGTACCCCCATAGCTAAATATGTGCAATAGATTCAGAAACCCTCTTACTTCTTCCTCTCTCCCAAAATATGAAAACTGAATAATTAATTGACATACAACGAAGGCTGACCTTCTTTTTATCCAATAAACCACTTTTAATGATCAAATTGCCCCCCACAAAACGATGGTATTTGTGTTCTCTCCGCTGAATATTCAGCTTTTTTTCACGCAATCCAATTGATTCTGGTTCTTCTGTTTCCAAAATACTATTATGGCTGAAATAAAATTCTTCATAATTCTTGAAAATCCACATACCCCTTCGTTACTAAATAAAACCAACCTAGAAGAACAGAAGTCTTTTAAAGAAAGGCCTAGCAAGCGGGTCACCGCTGCATCATCAAGACCGGGTTCTATATTATCTGGAAAATGGTAATCGCTGTGGAAGGCTGGTTCTCCACAACTGGCAGGTAAGTATGGTTTAAAAGGCGGTGGCGTTTTTGTGATCAAATTATTCCAGTCAACTGTGGCAAAATATGGATGCGAACGAACAGCCTCACTGCCGCCTGTCTCTTCAGAACCAAGACGTTTATTAGGATCGAAAACCTGAAATAAAGATAGAATAATATTAGCATAATGATGAACCGGAAGCAGTAATTCATGGACTGGAAAAACTTAATGTGACTGTTAAAACGCACCAACAATTTTCGAACGAGATCTTTGGAAAGATCAGGAAAACCTTCGGGAAAACTATAGTCCAGCTTCTGAATTTTTTGAAAAGTATGGTAATCATTAATAGCTCGAAATGGTGGCAATCCAGAAACCATTTGAAAAATTATTGCACCCAAAGCCCAGTAATCACATCTGGAATAAGTAAAAATTGATTGTTATAATGTTTTGAATGAGTCATTCCAAACGCAGTGAAACTAACGATGGGCCAACTTCTCCATCCACCAGTACTTCTGGTGAAAGATATTGAGCAGTACCAACGAATGTTGATCGACTACGATGGTGTTCTTCCTGAAGAGCACTTTTCGTATCTGTTTCATCTGTAATTTCAAACCCAGTGAAAAAATGACGTTTACTAGCTTTATATTCAACATGTTAGTAATGTTTAACTTGCTTTTCTCTGAATCAATAAATTTCGCTGTGCCAAAATCAGATAACATTATGTGCCAATCTTCTCCAAGCAAAATATTTTCTGGTTTCAAGTCCCTGTGAATGATGCCACATTTATGGAGCACATCTATCGCGCATACAAGTTCAGCCGAATAAAACAAGGTCACCTGTAAAATTATAAATCAAGGAAAGAAATGTTTGTATTTCTATGACTGCAGTTCGCAGTGTACTGTAAATTCATACTATGATTTATAAACTTCTTTATTTTCGGACTTAATTTTTTAAAAAACTGCTCTTGTACCACATAAACAGAAAACACGTAACAGCAACTTACGTCTTCATCGAAGGAACCAAGACGATGTAAATATGTTAACAAATCACCATTTTTTGCATAGGTCATAGCAAAGTCTACAAATGATCTCATGAATCTTTTTGAAGAATTTGAATGCAGAAGTAACAAGTGAAAAAATAGCATATATTGCAAAAACTTACAAAGACGAGTGGGATCCTGGAAAGTACAATATAAGGATACGAAATATGGATGTCCGCCGTGCAAATAAGTCAATGAAGTCATTATGTCTTTCTCACGCATAACCGACACTACCTTGAAAAGTAACAATTCAACCATTTTTGATGTTGATGCAAAATTTATATCATTCACTCAGTACTTTGCAGTAAATTTTAGTTCGTTCAGTTTTTTTTTTTTTTTTTGGTGGAAAAATTCAAACCAGTACTTTATCATGTCGTCGAATTAAATCTTTGTTGAGCACTTTCAGCGCAAATTCCTTTCCACTTGATACTTCACGAGCACGATACACCTGTAAGCTCAAAATCGTAATATGCAAGACACTATATGTTGTGCATTCGTTTCGAATAAACCTTACCGTAGAAAAACAACCTTCGCCCAGTATTTGCAAAAAAAAGAAATCAGCGGCACTCCTTTGAACTGACTGCATACCATTTTTTAACATTTGCACCATTACCATCTGTGAAATCGACGATTTTTTGATCTGTAAGAATACGAAGGATATCATACGATCCAAGAAATCTATCACCTTTCCGGAAAAAATTAATTAGTGATCGTTAGGATGTATAAACATTTCTCCTATGAAGATAGCTTGACTGATAGCGTGCCGAATCCAGGAAAAGTTTTAGATATCAACCATGAAAACATTCGTTAGTTGCACTCGTCGAGTAAGTATACAGTATTCGAATGCCGCCCTAAATAATTACTAATGATGCGTAAAAGTAAGCAGTCTGAATAGTCCGCTAGTCAAATGGATCCACTAATAAGATTAAGCGAAAGTAAAAAACCTGTCTGCCCACAAGCATATCTTTGCTGCACATCGCTTTATCGTTTTCATCCGCAAAATGAACAAACACATTTGCCGTCACTGAAAATTGTCGGAGAGTAAACCTTCGACTTGATTTCAGATAGGATTGTTGTTGCGACGAAAATCCTGTGTAATCTAGGACACATATCACCCAGATCTCGAGTTACCCATTGTAGAACTGCTTAGCCTCTCTCCAAGGACAATTGCAAAAGTTCCCAAGATCGTTTGAAAATTGGCGAGGACATTTCAATGTGATAATTGTTTCAAATAAACCTGTTCTCTTACTAATGTGCACTGAGCAACAAATTCCCCTTCCACAGTAATACGTTTATTACTGCAACTGAAAGAAAAACTACGGGAATCGCCCATTTGTGATATTAGCATTGTACAGAATACAGAATTAGGACTGCAGGCATAAACAAACCATTGGTGGGTGGAGAACACCGTCCGTTTCAGACGCGATGGACAAGTAATTACGTGCAGCAGCCACCATCAGGTTACCGGAATATACAAGAGCCATCAGAAATCATCTGGCTCGTTATTCTCTTCTTGCACTTTCCTACACTGACTTCATTCTGGAAAATGTGAAAATTTGTTTAACCTCAACCATCTGTCAAAATACCAGTGTCGCAACTTATTCACATACGTGACTTCCTCCTTGTCTCCCCCCCNCCCCTTCTAATATTCCACAACTGCGTGTGAACCCTTACAAACATCAGGCGCTGTACTAGCGTTGCATTCGCAAACTTCGAACAACGCAATTCACTCGTGAGCGTCTGATTGGCAGTGGTTGTGGAGGGTACGTGGGCTGAAGGGAGGCATTGTTATGGAAGAGGGAATTATGTTAGTGCTGAAATAGCACGGTGCGTGAAAGAGTCAGTCAGCTTCTGGTGGCATTCAGAATACATGGCTTCTGCATGCACTACATCCATCTCTATTTTACTTATGTGTTTGACTTAATAAATCCAGTAAACTCTACCCTCATATTTTAAGGGACAGCTATTATGTTATGTGAGCAATATCTACAATGAATGATGATTTATTGCAATCGTTCTGGACAATAACTCCAACTGTTTCAATCAACTTACGAAAGGGTTTTTAATGATATCACCTACTTCTGTCGAATATTGTACGGTTGGTAACAGAGTAAGGATGAAAATCGTAATGGATCTAGAAAATTCGCAGTTTATGTTCCAAGGATAACGGAGATGAAGAGGGAAGTGGAAGAGTACCGGGAACAGAAATTAGAAATTTCTCCAAATGTAAGTTGAGTTTAACTGGTTTAGATGTTAATGAAAATGCAGAATGGGAAATCTCAGTATAGTTAGGAGGATTAAGAAGATAGGAGGGAGGGGGTGCGTTGTTTTCGATATGAAAGTATATTTACCATTTGTGAATTTTCTATTTGTTTTCGGTTATACTGCGATGCTGCACCGCACTGTTGCCCTAGGCCATTTTTTAATTTTTTGGTATTTCTTTGCCCCAAGTTAGCATGCACAGCATTTGCCTAAGTGATCTTTACCGCCGGATGTGTTTCTGTTCCTGAATGTCGTCGCATAAGTGCTTTCATATATAATCGAGATTTGCATTTTGATGCTTATGCAACGGCAAGAGAGCGCCCAAAAAGTATCAGACAATCACTGGTTATGAATAGAGAGATGGAATCATGGGGCATGCACTGATGTATTCCATGGAAGTGGTTGGAAATGATTTGGTCCAAGAAGTATAGAAGGACGGCAGCAAAGTGAGATGAAGACAATCTTGTAGCCAACTCGACATTTTCCTGTTATTATGATCAGTGGAGAAATGCACTGTGTGAAAAAGTTTGAATGCGGCACTAAATGCTGCTAGTAGCAGAAGAGGTCATTAACAAAGCATCCATTGCCAACCATATTTCCTGCTGTGCTGTGCATTGCAGGTCACAGACCTGTAAAGAGCCGGAGGTGGAAAGGATAAAGCTGTTTATGCACACGAAAAAGGAGGTTGTGGGGTGTGCGACGAGTTCATTATTCACAGTTGAGGTGATTCAGTTAGGAATAAATTCACGGTAGATTTTTGGTCAACACTTCAATTCCAAAAAAAAACAGTTTGCTCGTCATTGATGTTTCTTTGGTATTTATATTCGCATATTGCTCGTTTGTTAAAAAAAAGCGAAAGTGTTCCAGACTGCTAACTCGTCCTGATAAGTGTTATCGGTTCTTAGCACCGGAAGTTTGACCACTCAGTGCAGCGCAGGTTGACGAAAGGCGGTAAATCAAAATATCTTGCACATTAGCTCACGTAAGGAGCAAGTACCCGGTGTGATGAGCAATACAAGTTCCGCTGTGTACAATGAGAATTTTCATAAAGCATGTCATTTGTTGCTCAGCTTGTTTTTTCCTTTTTTTTTGCTTTCCATTAAATGAATAACTTTGCGTTGAGTATTACCAACTGAATATCGAAAATTCGGAATCATTCATAATAAAACATGAGAATTATTTTTTATAAAATATTTTGTTAGTTAAATGATGTGTAATTTTGTTTACGAAGAAGCTTCATGACGGGTATAACTTAGTCTATCTGGCCACCAGATTATAGTTTGATCTCAAAATTACCCATTGTTTACCCCAAATTTATAATCTTTGAAGAACACTAGTCGGCTTCATCTTAACGAAATCGCCGTTCCGCTCAAGAGGATTAGTCGGATTCATCATGAG
>UPTC01001477.1:0-15496 GCA_900537255.1 Acanthocheilonema viteae
CCAGTTGATCTGAGAGCATAGTGTCTAACGTAACTGTGTGTACCAGTGGGTAGTAACAGGACAGTCATTTAGATATATAGATATATGGTATATCTAACAGAAATCATATAGAGATGTATGATAAGTCACAGGATCATGCAGATATACATGGGATAAATTAGTACGCAGTGTCGTGTCATGAAGTGAAAGAAAGAAGCGATGGGAAAAAAGGGATCTTTTGATTACTCATTAGCTACATTTGTTGTTATATATAAAAAAATGGAGAACATGTAATGGCGAGGAATGTTGGAGAGCAATAGTTATTAGTGACATTCGAGTAACACAAAATAAAGAAAATACCATGTGACAAGAAATATAACAATCACGAAAGATTGCAGAGGACAGCTTCTTTAGCCTGTCAATGATACAAATATTTATTCCTGTGAATAATTTTATATCATAAAACTTGGGATTTCTCGATGCGTCAAATGATTTATTTTTGTTTCAGACTGTTCTCATCGATTAATATATCAGCAGATAAATGGCTTCTCACATTAGATGAGCATTCAATAGCTAAATTGGGGAATCCTCCTTCATTAGCTGATGGATTAGATCGGAAAACCGAACTGGTACGTAAATTGCTACTAATAGCTGTGGCTATTGTATAATTTACAGTTAATTGATTCAGTCTATTATCACGGATTGAAAGTGTTGCTTTCTTCAGGATTTGCGATATCTTGGTTGTGAAATTATTCAGTCAGGTGCAATACTGCTTCGTATACCTCAGGTTGCAGCAGCAACAGCACAAATTCTTTACCAACGATTTTATTATCAAAGATCATTTGTTCGACATCATTTCGAAGTATGTTTTAAGTTTCCTTCATTATTTTTTAAATTATTCAAATGACAAACGAAAGTGTATTCATATCGGTTTGAAGTTTGGCATCACTCTTCGGTAATAGATTTTTGTTTTCAAGGTGGAATTCTCATTTATTATGACTTAATACAACTTTGGTTAATTTAAGATATGCGCACCTTTAATTTTCTTTACCAGCAATATCACTAGTCAATGCAACTAACAGTTTTTTGCCTTTGGGTGTTAACTTCAACTAGTTCATAGGATTGCATTGGTTCAGTTTCAGTTGTTTAAGGCATTTAATCTCGAGCCATTGTATTGCTACCAACTGATATATAAATCTATCACCAAAGCATTTAATTTTTAACACGATTATGCATGTAGTAATATTGTGTAAAGTGTTAGGACAATATTGTTTTGAAGAGGGTGAGTTGAACACTTTCATGAAACACATTTTCGTTTTGCTTTCAGATGTAAGACAGAGCAACATCCTGCTATGAGTTTTTTTATCAAGTTCTTTGCGATCTACGCTATTTCAGTTATAGTAATGATAAAAAGTTTAGTATACGGTAATGGCATGCCTTTTATTAGCGAGCAAGATTGAGGAGGCTCCACGTCGTCCACGTGATGTCATCAATGTGTTCCATCGTTTGGAACATTTACATGGCAAACGAAATGAATCCAAAAAGTAAGTTTAATTCTAATATATTGCTTATAAAATACACATGGTCATACAGGATTTACGCGTCTAAGAGTGGGAACGATAGGACATGCAATGGACATTATTGACACAAAGGATGGTACTTTTGAGGTTATTTAAAGTTCCCTCAGCATTATTTCTGAAATGTGTCGGCTTTTCGATTAGTCGGCAACAAGTTCGTATTTTTGCTGTTCTGTAGGCATCGTCATGTTTGTGTATTCAAGTCATTGTTTCATATGACCTTCGTTTGTTTTCTTATTGTTTTGTAAAAAAAAAGATAAGTACAAACTAATTTTATCGATTTGGATGTTCTTTGGATGCTTATGCGAAATTTCGTTTTGACGCTTATTTCAGGCGGCGGTTTTTTCGTCGTTCTGAAACTTATATCTTTAGATATTTGTGTTCTAATGTTGAGACTTGTTGAGACGTAGCACAGATAAGCTGTGCAACTAAGATTTCTTGTCATCTTTTTGAGCCCATTTTAATAAAAGTGTATGAGTTTATAACTTTAAATATGATGTAATGATTGTTTATTGGGAGGTGAATTTTTCCAAAAAAGTACTTATTCCGCTCGAAACAGCGGAGATTACTGATATCAATTATCTGTTAAGGGGAGTAGCTTATTCTTCATCTTAATGCTATATTGGGAAGTCATTTCCTGGTTTTGTTTGCATTTCACTTTTTCGGTGCAATAAATAAGTTAAGAAATTAGAAGTAACGGGTGTTAGTGGTTCACTGTGTTTTATGTCATCTCCCTTTTTATCCTAAAGAGAAAAAGAGGGAAGAATGTGTCGACGAGTCATTCTTAGATATATTTTTGAATTTTTTAATGAAAAACCAGAAATAGCGGTGGGTTACTTTAAAATTATAAAATACATTTGATCATATTGTTAATCACTCCAGGTGACACAGAGCTGGCAGAGCGGATACACGTATGGCAGTAAAAAATGCGTGTGCCCCCACTCTCTTGTACGGTCACCACTTCCATCCATTCTACAGAGATGAATGAAGCACATTTGGAGCTCTCTTCAAGTTGGATTTCGTCTTTTACTGATTCTCTGTGTGTGTTATCAAAGACTACCTATCAATATGGAGTCGGCATATATGCACACTCTTTCGACACTGTTGTTATACGCGTGCAGTGTAGTTCACTGCACATTGATGGCACACGGAATGGACAATGCTGCAAGCAACTGCTGCATTCCTAATCAAATCATTTTCAGTAAACCATGGTAACAGCTACTGCTTATTTTTATTTGCAGTTGCGAAATATTTCAATTTTTCTCTGTAATTTAAAAATCTTTGAACATGATCTACCATAAATTAGCACGCTGTAAGCCCCGAATTGCATAGGTCATGGTCTGACTTGGTAATAAAATCGTTTAGTGCCAATGTCTTATAAATGGGAAACTATTTTCTAACTTTGCTTCCTTCCGCTTTCCTGCTTGGTGATAGGTTAACAGCATGAATTTGTGCATTACCCGGAAAGTATAAGGTATGTTTTTACTTTTCCCAGAAACCTCATTTATTTCACTTTATTTTCATTTCAACTCTCTGGGAAATTTTGCGAAAGTTTATATAATTCCTCTGTAGATTATTGTTTATATATTCTGATCAGTAAATCCTGGTAATGGTTATCCGTTTGTCGAAAATCACAGCAATGTTTATTTCTTCCTTCGAAAAGAAAGGTTTGCTTTTCTGTATTCTGCTATCGGATGTCAAGAGTTGGCGGAAAAGTACTGGCAGTGCTTTTTGTTATTATTATATCTCTTTTATTTGGTTCATTTACATTTGCGTTGCTTCTAATCAAACATTAAATTGGGAAAGGCTTCGATTTCCTATAGATTCTGATAATGCTCATTTGGTGACAAAGTTCTTTTGCATATTGGTTGATTTATCGCAACACTGTTGGGCTGGAACGGTTGAACTTTTCTCTATACACACAGGTGAGTTAATTTAATACCAGTTGCTTGATTGCGTTTGGGAAGGAGATGCACGGAAATTAATTAAATGACAATTGCGAATGAAAGCCAATTCTCTCACTAGGTTAATAGTAATTCATCCTTGAGTCATCAGTAGTTGTCGGAGTCCAATGCATTCAGATTCATTAACCAGATTACTATGTGGGATGATTTGATCAATCTTTTGGTTATAACTTCGCATTATTTTTAAAATTTCTCAGTTTTATTTCAAAGAGCATGCAGCCTTGCTTGTGAACGTATTTTTTTATTTAATTGAAATATTCATTCTTGTTTTAGTGCTTTAAAGATATATGGTTTGGCCGTTCATTTTTGTGTGGATTTTATTACGCCGCATTTATGACTGCTCATTGCTTAGTAAACAATGAAGGTAAGGATGAAAGTACCATTCAGCATATTCTAGTTCACTGACTCTCAACATCCTTCTGATTTTTAAAGTTGTTAGTATTAGACACATTAATTACTAGACCTTAATGATTAGCGGTATGACAGAATGTTGTTTTGAAATTATGAAAATTTTTTCCGCTTGGTTAAAGAAAATCGTTATGTTATGAAAAGGACTTTTTTACATATTCGGAAGCTTTTCCAACGTTCAAGACAGTTCGATTTTTACTTTTTAGAAGAGTAAGAAAAATATATTTACAGATGATATTATTACGTAAATGTTCTTTCATCCTTCCTGTCATTTGTTTTTGAGAATTAATACAAATTCTGTTTGGAGTAGATATGATTTTCATATTCTGACAAATCCTATCAAATATTTTTCTTTGTCATAACGAAATTGTCTTTTGTACACAGCCATTTTTCTATATTTTTTATTTTTAATACTCTTGTTATTTTGTTTCCGCAAAATTCGATTTCATGCCACACTCAAATTAAACTTATCTACTCTTGTAAAGTCACCAACATAGGCATTTTAAAAATATCTATCAGTTATTGTTATTTTTGCACTTCGTGACATGATCAAAAGCTGGATACACATGACTTTATACGATTAATGATGATATTTAGCACTGTCACTAATAAGTTGTAAATACTGGGTTGATATATAGTTTGTATAACTCTCATCATATCGTGTGACGAAGATATTTAGTTGCGAATCTCTTTCTAGATATTTTGTGTTGTCGTTGTCTTCTTTTTTGAGTTTATTTTCCAAGTTACTTTTGCCTTTTAAAATCATTTCTAGTTTGGTTATATCGTGTTTGAATGTATTTCAAATTCTGCCAACTCTTGACAATGTATAAAAGGCAGATAAGATTCCGTCAACTTTCCAAAACTGCAAATACGTACTAATGTGCTGTAATTATATAAGAAGCAATGGTTTACTGAAGATTATTTGAGAGGAAGAAGGTCAGTTGCTTGCTCATATTGTTCAGTTTTCAGAATTTTACCGAAAGGATGTGTGATGTCTTTAAATTTTTTACTTATTTGGGGTGGTGTAGGCATTACTGACGATGCTTACAGACGCTCAAATCGAACATTCATAAGGACACACAGCAGTGAGGTTATTCAACATATAATTGCCGTTCATAGGAATGCATTAGGCATGGAGCTAAGATTTGGATTACTGCTTATTTGTAGATATGTTCCAATGCTTTTGGATCGAAGCTATGTAGATTTGAAGAATCAGGTGATAAAAGCGGAGCGAAAACTGCTGAATGCGCTTGGTTTTGTAGTACACGTCAATCATCCACATAAACTTATATATGCATATATTCATGCATTGGGCGCTACTGGCAACCATGAGCTGATGCAAAAAGCATGGTAAATGTTATAATTATTTGTATGGCATTCAAAATACAATTTGATTTATGTTTCTATGAAGTACTTCTAAAAAAAATTTTTTAAGGGGAAGTTATAGATTTACGATCGTAGAAAATGTGTTGCACTAAACAGTTTTGATGCAGTTAAAAATGACAGTTTTTTAAAAATTTGTTTCTACTTTCCCTGCCATAAGTTTCCTCTCACATCCGAATATATACCGATTCGTTTTTGTGCTATCTGCGTCAACTTGTTAATTTTAGGAGCTACATGAATGATGGATTACGTACAGATATATTTCTCAGATATCGGCCAGAAACAATTGCATGTGCTTGTATTCACCTTGCAGCAAGAACTATAGCAGTAAGTATATCGAAACTCTTTGCATTCATTGTGATACTTTTTTAATTCTAGTTTGGAATTTTGACATTTTCAGGAACCGTTACCGCTTCCGCGTGAACCATTTCCTTGGTTTGAAGCATTTGATGCAAGTGACAGGGATGTACAGACGATCTCACATTTGCTTCTGCACGTTTATGGGCGAATACGGGTAAGTAATGACTCTATTTGCACAGTTTCTAAAAATTTTTTTGAAATGTTATTCCTGATCATTACAACTGATCTCCCGTTATTTTTTTTGAAATATTGAGATTTACTAAAGTATCATATTTTCAGGCGCCAAACTGGACACGGTTGAATGATACATTGAACAAATTACGAATTGGTCTCAGTAATGCATTTGCAAAGGTTCAGCAAGCAGAAAACATGGCAAATAAAGAAGTCGAGCGTGCAAAAGCTATTTTGGAGAAAAGACGTCGCGAAATTGCTAGTAAAGCTGCTGAAATGGAGCGGCAGAATGGTGCTAGAAGTAAGGCGAGAGAAGGTTGGTGCGATACTTTCTTTTTAGTATGGTTTACATGTTTTGAAAATACTCTGCTGCAAATATTCAAATCTTTTGAGGCTACCTTCTATGTTTCCTTTGATCCTTTAATGTGTTTAGTCTAATTACAATTTTTTGTATTCCTAATTTGCGATAGTTTTAAGGAAGCGGGAAGGAAAAAGAGGTTCAGCGTGACAGGGAAAAGGAAAATGACCATTATAATGCTAAACAGACATCATCTTCCACCTCACGTTCACGCTCAAGATCACCAATTGAACCCAAGAAGTGAGTTATTTTTATTGAGAAAATTATTCATATTAAAAAATTTAACATATAAAAGAGATTCTAGACTACCACTTTTAATTTTCAGATTCCGCACCTCACCCGTTTATTATCACCATCGGGCTGAATCAGCGGAACGTGAACGGCCATCAAAGCGTAATCATCATCATTCAAGACATCAGAGAGATGAAAGGCGACGAGCAAGGGAAGAACGGAGGGCAGAAAAAGACCGGCGTCATCGGACCAGAAGTCGAGATGGTCGACGAAAGGTTGCTGAGAAGGTTGGTTGACTTTATCTTTGGTATGACTTGTAGAAAATATTTATTTTTGAAAACACTACTAAATAAGTGCTGCAATTTTTAAAAGCTTGCTTTGATGCGATTTTCGACTTTTTATATACTTACGAAACAAAGGATTCCAAAACGCTAACCAGACATCATCTTATTATTGAAAACTTTATTGGTTAGTGATTAGTGCAGCACGTTACTAATACTTGAGAAACATTGTACACCTGCGTTTTCTTTTTTAAGATTTCTTTTGTTTTTTGAATGAAATTCTTTAAATAATTTATTTTTTAGGATCGAGTAAGCAATCAGCGTGAGCGTGAAAAAGATGTTTACTTAGCTTTAGGCAAAAGAAGGAAAAGTAGTGAAAGCCCTTCGCCCGTTAAAGCGCGACGTTAGGGATGAATGGTGTACATAATAACTACGGGGATTATCTTATGTGATATCTATTGAATAAAAAACCTCATCTTTGTTTTCAGTTGTAGAAATTGAAGCAAAAACAAGAACAGATATGCTTCTAAAAGTTTTAAAATTGTGTCGGTTCAAATGAGATCATATAATCAACTTTTATTTCCAATATTTGTTTCTGTATGTTGCTATATTGTTATTTTTTATTTTGAATATCAATTCATCATTCATAAGTTAGGTATTACGTGATATTCTACCGAGTTCTACTGCTTTAAGCCTCTTTTCTTTTTGGGTCGAACTTAAGAGGAAGTAATTTTTTGTTGGGATAAGGTGAAATGACTTTTCAAGCATAATTTTAACATGAAGGAGCAATTTAGTTTTAATTTTCGAGGTACTCAAAATTTAGAAATTTGCCTTTTCTCAAATTCAGTCGTATTTGTTGTTCGTTTTGTTGAATGGAACTGAAAATATATTTGTCTTTCGGGTAAGATCATAATGTTTTCCTGTCCGTTTGTAAATAATACATTGATTCTCAAGTGACTTTTCATTATTTGTTTTTATTATTGTTGTGTTCGTAAATTTATGTCTATAAATTTAATTTTAATTTTACGTGAACACCACATCATTTTGAAAATGCGTTTTATGCATGTGTGGGTGTGAATGACTGGCTGGTGGATTGACTGAGAGACGTGAGCTATAAGATAAAGCGTTGGAAATGCACTGTAAATGTATGGATTTAAAGATTTCACTGATTTTAGTTCGGTGGTTTCATTTCCAGATGTTATGCGCTGCGTAAGAATATCGAGTATTTTGGTCTGTTAGTAAAGGTTCAGGATTTCTAATTCGTTTAATCGATTTTCATGGAGTAATTTGTGTATGAACTTGGCAGTCACGGTTGCTGAGGCTACATAGATGGAATTTGATAAATGATACCTCAAGTGATTCAGATATCTGAAAATCGAATTGCTATTTGTAAATGACAAGAACTTTTCAAAATTAAGTAAAAAAACAACGCTCAAGGGATGGATCTCTTACGCTACATTACGATTGTCGCAGTATTACATGCACAGGCAAAATAGAATTTTACAATGCCACAGGTTCGAGACGTTCAAGAATTATTAGCAAAGTATAATATAAATTTTGAGTAACTTTCACAGGGTGTTGTATGTTAGCAGAATGGCAATAAGAAACCTTTGCAATGGCTGCCAAATTGTTGAAAGATTGATGTAAAGATGATGCAGAATAAAGTATTATCACACGACCACCACGACATAACAAATAGCCATTTACTACCTTAACTTTATTTAAATTAACTACGTGACTGCAGTTATTTGCACAGTATTCTACTCTACTTTCAAATAACTCAGTGATATCTGGGATGGTCCTACGGATGAATTCTTGATGTTTTCTAAGTTAGCTCAGGATATATCATTAACAGTACAAAAATCACTTGCCCTTTTTTGTATCATTCCTAACACCGCTAATCAACTGTATGTAGCGTTATGCTCATAAGTATGTAAAGTAATATAACCAAAGGTATATTCAAAGCATGTATTTAACCTTTCTCTTGATTAATTTGTCATTTACTAGCTATAACTATTATTATCATTATCTTTATTCTTATTTAATATAATTTAACAATAATTGAATGTTGTGCTCTTCTGTGTAGTTTAATTAGAAAAGTGAAAAATTAAACTTTTAAATGAAGCTCTTATTTAAATCAAAATTTCAATTACCTGGTGCCCCCGTATTATGCAATCAACACCAAATTCGCTAAGTTTATTATCAATATCGTCATCAATAGATTCACTCAGATTGCGATTCGATTCTCCTGTTGTTGGCATTAATTTCATCAACACTGGTTTTTCATCCGGTTCCAATCTTTTAATGATAACAAAAGTTAATTAATAATTTCTTAAATGATCATATCGGATTATTGACGAGGAATTAATATAAAAAGTAAGAAAAATCGACAATTATTTCCAACTTTTTAATGTGATCAAGACGTTCAATTTTATTGATTAAGCCACCATGCACACAAAATATTTTGTTGGCCAATACTGCCGCTATTGGCAAAGACTGTAAAATGATTAAATGAAATGAATGTAATAGGGGAGAAGAATTGTCTGAAAACTATTTTAACAGAAATTATATATGTAATTCTTCTAGTACAGAAAGAAAGAAAAAAGGAAAAAATTAAATAAAAACTAGAAGAGATGAAAAGAAATACCTAAAAACTCGAACAAAGCCATCATATATAGATTTCCATTCTTCCGGCATTGGATAGCGTATATCATGAAAAATTTTCCCTCACTTTATGAAACGATACTATTTACTGTTTGTTATACCTACCTTCATTAATATTCCCAAATATTAGCATCATTTCCTAATATGCTTTATTGTCAAAAAATTTATTGAAACTGCCTTTATCTCTTTTATTTATAAATAGTTATTAAATTTTGTCAATTTTTAAGCACAACAAATGGATGATAAATGAAATACCGAATAGCTGATGCCTTCTCATGACAGCCACGCAATAAAAATATTTGATGAGGACATTGAATTTTAAAAAGCAACAAAAGAATAATGACTTCCAATATGATCGGTATAATTACCAAGGAAGAGATACCGGTGTTTTGCTGGTGTTCCAATCGTCTATTTCAACAACATTTATATTTTTGAAAATTAAACCAAAAATGAGATTTTCTACGTTGACATTCAAATTGATTAACAATGTGAAAATATTAAGGTAAAATAGTTAATTGAAATGGATTCCACACAAAAAAAGAGAAAATATCGATAAATTTAATAAAATTTGTAGTGAAGCTGTTCAATTCATTAATTACATAAAATATATATTTGATGAAGGAAAAAATATGCCAGACATTTTATAAAGTTTCCCCAAAATCTACCCGAAATATTCTCAGCAAATCATGATAATGCCCATTAATATCACCGCAAATATTCATTGGAGTTGTAAGTTTCAGTAATGCTGGTTCATTTTTCAATACTTGCTAAAACTAAAGCTTGCAAATAGAAATAAATGTCCATTTTCTTTTTTGAAATTTCAAATGAGTTCATTAACTCAAAAATTGGATTGATGAATTCAATAAAAAAAAAATTTCAACTGATATGAAGCGTTTATAAATGTTGAGGAAATTTAATAATTCAAAAGACTTTCGTAATTTTAATAGCTTTTAAAACTCGCACCACCTCAACCAGTTCAAATATTTCACGAATTAAGTGAGGACAATATTTATGATGTATACATCCTTTTTCCAGTAAACATCGAGTAAGTGAATTGAAATAAGCTGTCTGCATTATGTATATAACTTTTTCCCATCCAAATTTCCAAAAAAAAGATCGAATTCAACTTTTTGCTTATTTCCTGGTTAGCTTACACATCTAATCGATACTGATATTGAATTGGCAAATTATATGAATGTCCACAAATTCATGACAATTCTTTAACTAGTTTTTCTCTGAAGTGTAAAAGATTTTTTTTCAATATCCGGAAGAAGTCCTCACGCCACTTACTGCTTCATTAAACTTTGAGAATAGCATCTAGCATGATGTCGGAAAATTTAAAACGATTTTTTAAGCAAATTCCTAAAACTTTACATATGTCTTAAACAAATTATTGATGAAATTTTTGACGAAATCTAAAGCAATAAAACGTAGACGTTGATTCCAGGACTTACTTTCATTGTTGAATACTAAAACATTTGCGGAACAGTCGTTCAGTAATCCATTAGTGGAATAATGGAAACAAATTTCTTCGGAAATTTTGTCACTGTTGTAAAGCCATTATTTCTGTGATATTATTGCAGTTAGATTCATGTAAGATATAATTTAATACATTCATTTTACTTGGACTCCAATCATTAGAAGTGATTTCTCCAATTCTTTGATACTATCAAATTATGCAAATAATTTTCAAATTATCGAATTCGCAGCTACTTATGATAGTGTACACTGTTGGACGCGTTCATGAGTAATTGAACAACTTCGTAACTTTTCAGCACATGCTCCAATTAATTCTTGTGCATTATGCTTGAAAATAACTGGAAAATTGAAGATGACACCTAGGAACAATATGAATAGCGACTGGGGGGAAGAGAAACATCAATAGATCATTATTGATGATGCGAATCGTCACGACATAATCATTTCGCCACAATCATAAGACTATTCATAAATTCACTGTGCAACTATTCCTAGTTATTTCACAACTGATTATCAACTAACAGTCATGCATATGCTAACAAAAATTTTATCTTAATTATCATAAATTTTAACCATCAAATATTTATGAAATAATAAGCAGCAGAGATGCTTTTAAAAACAAAATATCACTTATGATGTGTAAAAAACTATAGGAGTTGTACTTTCACGGCTTCGGACGTTCTTTCGAAACAAATTTCACCTGCAAATAAATCTGCATTATCTATCAAAATCTCCATCCCATCTTTTTCATTTAACGCAATTAGCTATTCTAATTTTCTTTGACATAAAATCATCATAAGATATTATATAAAATATCATATGAAGTTTCTTGCAGAAAACGTGTAAATTGGGCCAATGAAAATGCTTGACGTATATTTCAAAAAAAGGTGACGATTCTATTTTTTGGGATGCAGAATTACCATTTCAAAATGGATTGGTTTATTTAAAAACAAATAACTTTAAAAGCTAGCGATTTTATGAGCACAGCCATAAAAAATTATGATTGGTACAAAAAAATTACCAACTTTTGTGATATGAAAAAACAAAAATTTATAAACTTTTTCATTTTGTATTTGAGTTTCAAGGTTAACCTGTTGATAAGAGTTGTAGGAATAATCAAAAAAGAGCTCCTCGCCAGCTATAATTGGCCTACGTGCAAAAATACCTATACGGTGGTCTCCATTAACCATGAATACCTGGAAATTAAGGGCATAATTTATGATTTCCCAAATAATTTGTTCAAAATTTGTGAACTAAGAACACTTTTCATCTTCTTGTAACAATCCGCTTAAAAGACAACTCTCAAATAAAAAAAACATTACTTTTGCCATGCAATTTGGATCCTTTGAGTGATTTGCAAACCGAATAACGTTGCCCTTTCTGGTGGCGTCTACTACCATTTCATCATTTAAACCTAACAAAATTCAATAATATGACCAGAATTTCACGTTTTACCTGTTCTTTTAAACACAATAAAATTCTAACAAAATTTCGCTAAGCAAACCCAGGTTGAAAAAAATCATCCCGCTTTCTAAATAATGCAAAAAATAACTACATTTTGATTAATCATTACATGTATTACCAAAACATACCAAAAAGATAACTGCATTTTAACTTATCATATATTTTGCCTCTCCTTTCGCTCTCATCATGACTTATAACTTCGCCACAATATTCTGATATAAAATCGTTTTTTTCAATATCTTCTTCTGCAAAACAACCCCAACCAGCAACCTGAAATAAAGCATCTTTTTATGCATAAATTTTTTTCTATAACGCAGCAGAAAAATCTTATAAATGTATCACACTTATCACACTTATAAATGATTATCTTGTAAAAATACAACAGAGAAAAGTTATGTCACATTACGCACTTGTGAAGGAGCAATAACTAATTTCTTTTGTAAGCCACGTTGCATAGCTACATTTTTGCACGTCGCAACATTAGGATCATCCAAAACATCTGCAAAAGATCAAGTGAAATTCAAGATGACTTCAGTATGAATTCAAGGAACTGGAGACAAACTTGTGGTAAGATTTTGTATAACATTAAAAATAATACAACAACACCGATGTTTCTGACTTACCACACTTGCATGATTTACAAACATCCGGATCACATTCCCAATTAGCATAGAAACACTGGCACTGCTTTGTTCGACATAAACCTGGTGCACAGCGACAGCCAGGAAATCTATATTTACACTGTTCACCACAGCGACAAAATCTAAAATCACCGCAGTTCTCGATAATGAAGTAAGAAGAGTAAGAATCGCTTTGATAACTGAATTATACTAGCAGTAAGAATATTTGCAAATTGTATACTAACTTTGTACATAGATTATCGACGCTAACACATGAACAATTGTTTTCCACTGAACAAGGCCCACTGTGAGAACAAGGCTCATAAACATGGGTATTCCCAACTTTGCCTTCCGTTTTCGCCCATTTAACAGCGCGAAATGTGCGGTGTTGATCTTTCATATTCCTAAAGATGATTTTGTTATAAATATACATTAAAAAATTCGCAGTTTTTTTGTAACATTTGAATACATGTTTTGGTGTTTATGATAGCTAAGAGCTAACAGTAGTAGACAAGAGTCTCATCCTTACAGCGAAATCAAATTTCTATACACGAAACATTTTGACTTTTGATGTAAAACTGACTGGAAACTAGAATGATTGAAGTAATATAAGAATATGAATAAAAAATGTAGAACTGTGATATGATAAGTGGGGTTTGATTGGGCATGAGAAAAAGTAATATACGCTCACAAGACAATTTCAATATTTTAAAGATAATCATTTAAGATATCAGCAATTTTACTAGAAATTTGAGATTAGCGCTGATATAAAAAATTCAATCAAAATCATTCAACCAATATTTCGATGGAACTTGCTGTTTATTAGAACTATTAAACTAATCACTGTCATAATGCTTTCTGTCCAATTATTCTCTATACTGTTAATATACTATGCGCCCATATATTCACATTTTCTGCATAATCCATACTTAATTTTATATTCAACGATACTCATACGACTTCGGCTAGTGAAGCAACACTGAAGCAATCTTCAACTGATATATAATATTGAAAAGCACTGGGGAGAAAAAACACTACTTGCCAGAAAATTAAAATGCTTGATAAAAACCATAAAAAGCAAAGTGATCAAAGAAAAACTGTGCAAGCAGTTTAAAAAAAAGTACTTTTTCTTTTTCGGTGGTGAATTTGGTGAGACGTCGGCTCTCGGTGATATTGGTGCCGTGCGAAAAGAATATGCATACAACTGTAATATGAAATAATCTTTGCTGAAAGAACCTGGTAGTTTTTTTTTGCAATAAGTTATATTTCGCATATTCAAGACTAAAAGTACCTCTCGGCAAGATTTCGGTGGTGCATTTCCTACAACTAAATTTAGAACTTCAGCTAATTTGCAGAAATCATTCTTGTAAGTTCGCCGTAAAGCAATGAACATTGATTCTTGCTGTGCTGTCCAATTGATGTCTTCTGTCTTTATGTTTAATATGGCATTTATCGTTTTCGTATCCGGCGGGGACGCACAACGGCGTTTCGCTTCCTCCTACAAGCATAAATAAAAAAAAAATTCTGTCATAAATCTGCCACAAATATAGATATTTTTAAAATCAAAAATCTGATTTAAAAAAAATCAGAAAAAATTTTTCAAAAATTCTACCGCAAATAAAAAATTTGATTAAAAAATCAAAAACTTAAGTATAAAAATTAAGACATTCTACTTAGAAAATCCGGCGAGTTTTATTCATTTCATTTCCTTTAGTAAGTATTAAGCCATTAAAATAAAGAAAATTTAACTGATTCGCCGAAATGCACAGATGAAAATAATTACGCTATAAAAGTCTTCGTCCAGCCATCTTTAGACAGAATCTATTTGTCAGCTTAAATCGAATTACTCAGTTAATATGGAAGTTCTACACAGGTTGCAAATAAAAAGTTCAAAAGTCATCCATTATTTGTATGTTTCGAACAAGTAAACCTTACCATTTCTTTCGTCAAATGCCTAAAACATTGAAGTCCACAAGGTTCAACGCTTGTTACTCCACGACGTCGCCGGACTTCTGTCTCCGTTGCATTAACGCCTGAGGCATAGTCTTTCTGATAATACAATCGAAATCATAAAACGTTTTAATATTTCGTAAAACGAAGAACAGATCGAAATCAATAGGGTTTTTTTTTCAAAAATTATGAGAATAAAAGCACGAATTTTACAAAAATTGATATTTTAAACATTAAAGAAAATAGTAAGGATGTCATTAACTTGGTAGAGTATACAAATCTACAGTCTGCTCGCTGAATTTTTTTTTTGCTGTACCAATGAATTACAAAAACGAACCGTGAATAAGGCAATCGTAAGTGAGACAACGATTACACAAGAGAAGTTGGAATGAATGAAGTGCTTTTGTATCTAGGAATTCTGACTGACTGCTGTCTTCGGCGAACAAATCTGATGGACCGAAACGTCGCTTTAGATCTTCGAATCTAAATAAAAACAAAATATAACGTGTAATATAGGGAGAAAAGAAACTCACAGTAAAATGACTGGTGGTTTGAAAGCATTAAAAACCTAGCGGAAATTTAAGCACGATATTAAAAATTAAAAATA
>UPTC01001479.1:0-15472 GCA_900537255.1 Acanthocheilonema viteae
ACTAGCAAAATAATCATTGTTTGAATTCATTTTCGCTTGTATTAAAATTTGTCAATAATGATAGTGCTATATTATTTAACATAATTTGAACAGTTTGTTTATTACAGTGAAAAATTTTCTATTATTCTTGACCGATTGATAGACAAAGAATTGATGAAATGCGTGAAAGATTAGGCCCCCTATCGTGAACTTTGAGATATCTCTTCGTTAAAAGGTCAGGGATAAACATGGAACATTCAAAGCAATCATCATACAAGATGATGCTTTCCTCTTCTTCACAATAAATGATTATTTATGAATCGTTATGCTAATTTGTCCTGTAGCCGCCCTTATGCTTCTTCTATTTATTCCGGATAACAGCGGTAATTGGTTTGATTGAATTTGAACATCATGGCTTAAAATAAGTTAAAATTTATTGAATTATTGCAAAATTTTTGTCCATTTTATTTCGAATATTTTGAAAGCAGAAAAAATTATTTTGAAAAAAATGAAATGAATAATACTTATAATGATGATTCTGCCAAGGTAGATGTGATGCATAAAAGTGATGATTGTTGACTATTAGTATGTAATCAATTCAAATGATGGAATATTCCAATAATGTCTTTTTTTTTCAAAAATAAATGCTATTTTTTAATTTATTAACTAAAAATATGATATAACGTGGTTTTTGAAATTGTAATTCTTATTTTAAAAAAATAAAAATAAGCATAGTACTATAAAGAATTCATGTCTACCAATAATCTTGCTAACGTTCGAACATATATACTGACACTTATGTTCACGTTACGTTTATGATAAACATATTAAAAATAAACAACAAACGTGTAAATTATGCAAATGAGTACAAACTGATGACGTGCACTAAGTGCATTCAATCAATTGCAAGAACAGAATTTCCGCAGCGGAAATTTTTTTACATTAATCATAATAATTGCCGTAAAATGAATAAATTCATTTGTGAACTTCTGTCTAAAATGTAGTCGTATCATTTATCCATACTATTTAAAACTCAAATTCTTTTTTTTTTTATAGCCATAATAAAGCAAATGCAAAAGCTATGCTACAACAATCCGTTTAATCCATCAGTTTGATGCGACAATTTAAAAATTGTCATTGATTTCCAACTGACAACCAATTATCATTTCAATTCGTAAGTAATGATATTTATACACAAATAACAATTACTATTTCATCAATTATTTTATCCGAATATTTCATGTCGAAAATGATTTATTTGCTTATATCAACTGTCCTTTTTTTTTTCACTCTGATATTCAGTTTTTTCATGTTCCTCTTTTCTTTCATTTTTCATCTCTCATTTATTAGTAATTAGCAATTTTTTGATAAATATTAAATTAAAATTAATCATTTCGTTTCTTCTTTCTTTACCACGCAAAATTACAAACTATTTTTTAGCAATTTTATTCAATAAAAGAAATGTCATTGTGAATAAACGAATTTAAAATTGGCTAAACATGATTAATCAAAGAACAGCAAATGAAGTGTGTATGACTAGCATGGATATTGCACAAAAGAACATTTAAACTTTTTCATTTGTTTCTTTTCTAGCTAAACAAATACTTTCAAAGTGCTTCGTAAAATCTTCTTTTGTTTAGTTTTCCTGTCCTCTTCCACTTCAATTGTCATCATATGAAAATCATTCGTATTATGGAAGGCACTCATTAAGATGACAACAACAATAACAAGCAATGAGGCAATGCTAGTTATTACAATAATAATAACACTCTATTCATCAATAAACAATACAACAATAGTCCAGAAATGAATGCATACAATGCTTAATAAATAAACAAACAAATAAACAAACAAATTGGTTTGCTATACAAATAAACATGTCAATTTGATGAATAAAAATAAACAAACATATTGAATTCAGTAAAATTCCACTGATTGTATTTCAGAAATGATTTCATTAATCAACGAAAAATCGACCAATGTTTACAATTACTGGAATTATTAGATACCGCAAATAATCCTTCGTTCATTCCTAAAATGATCCAAATAAAATATGAAAAATTAATTACACAGTTGACATTCGCAATTATCATCATTATATTATCATAAGAATTAAATGAAGAAATTTAAATTAAGCAAGTCAAGATTAATACAAATATAAATAACAAAAAACAAACATTTGAAACTACTGATTGCAATATTTGAATATTTAAACATAAAATAGCAGGAATGATTTGTAATCTGATAAATGATCATAGACTACTGTAATCATCTGACGAATCAATCATTATCAATTCCATCTTTTAATATTATTGCTAATATTACTAACAGTTTCATTTATGTACCATGATCATAAAAACGAGACTTCATTACTCATGATTAAGGGCAGCTGTTGCTATTAAACAAGATAATTAAATCAAACATTCAGCTTTATTCGAAAATAAGCCTTATTACAACTAATATAGTTAACAACAGAACAAAAAAAAAAGCAACAAATAAAAGTGAGCGTCAAATTTTCTTTTTCATAAAAAAAAAATTTCATTTTATTTGAAAATTGGAAGGAAATAGCACTTGTAGTGAATGTGATTGGTTTACTTCCGCTTTAAAGCTTCACGTTTTTCTTTCATGTTATCTGTTGTTTGCTTTAACAATTATTTGAAAATACAATTTACTCATTCAATTCCTTCTTTTCCTCTCCTCTTCCCATTATCCTATTTGTCAACGAGCAATCAAAAAGCCCACATTTTGATTTAATTTTCTTCAAGCGTAGCATATAGCATACAACATACACTTACAAATCTCAACAATAACGTTCAGAGACAAATTTATTTTGGTATGTAATGGTTTATATAATAACGGCTTTTATATGTAAATATCTGACATTTATTTCATTTCAACAAAGCACACATACACACATACACACACATCGAATCTTTAATACTAGAAATTAGTAGAGAATTACTTAAAAAAAAAAATTAAATTCTTAAAAGGATGAAATTGCTAAAAAACAAAAATTCAGTATTTGCAAGTATCAGTAGTTCATTTTCTTATGCTTATGTGATAATCACTGGATAGATGATTATCACATAAACATAAGAAAATGAACTACTGATCACTGGATTTCTTATGGCTTATGTGATAATCATTGGATGGATATCACCAATCATGGAATTTCAATTATCTTATTGTTGTTGGATTATAACATCATAATAGGCATTAATTACAATTATCATTATTATTAAAATAAATTTTACCCAATGAAATTTACCTTTCAAATATCCCAGAAACAGTATATCCAACATTTTACATTTGATAGACTTCGTAATTTTTGAATTTGTTCGATCTAAATGCAATTTTTATGATTTTTCAACTGAAAGTATGATAGAAAAGTTTTGTTATTGACATCTGTGATTGTCAATACTTGACTATGTAAATAAAAGAAACCATTAAAGGATTGTGCAAATTTTCGAATGACCACTATTGCTATCAATCAATTTGTACGGTTGCTAATTGCGCAAGAAAAAATATGTAGCTAAATCTCCTTGAAATATTTCTACTGCCGGTAATTATTTGATGGCCTAAGCAGAGAGATCCTGTTGTATGATATTATCATGAAATAACTTCAATATTTTCTCATAATACCATTTCTGTTACTGTTTAATCAAGCAATGGTAATTTGACTACCACTTGAAAGGAGGAAAATGATACCACTGAGATGATGATGCAAATAGGTAGGTGCTATCACTTACACAACAATCATTTACGGTCTCTTCAAAAATCTGTATTATAGTATTCCAAATGCTTATGTATCGATGTAGACTACATTACAGTTCTGGCCTTTAAACTATCAAATTTCATTGTATTAACAACTTGCAGTACAAAACAAATATCAACGACGATATCTTCAAATGACTCTGAGAAAGCATTACTCAATCAGCGTATACCTGAAAGTTTTTTATTCACACTTTATTGTCTTTCCCATCTCGAAATCCAACGAGTTCTAAAATTTACGAGAAACATTATGAAACTTATCGACGGATTACAAAGAAGTGCTGCAACAATTAAGAACGTCGGTTACTTCATTTCAGATAGAAAATCCTAAGCTTTTTCAAGAAGAAACACAAATATACGCTTTATTAGAAATTTCTTCTGACTTAGATTTAACAAGACTATTAATAACATCACGTTTGGAAAATGCAAGAAAACTAAATGAGCTTATCACAAATTTGATAAATTGTTCAGAAAAAATGCAAATTACTCAAATGATTTTGTAATAAATAAGTACAAAGATAATTTAAAACATTCTTTCAAATACAAAATGCATTAAATGGTAAGAAATAAAAATTGATATGGGGTGTTATCACCTTTCAAAATAATAAAAATCACTTATTTATCTATTTAACAAAATTTCCTTATCCCTTCATTTCGAAAATATTTCCTGATAATAGTAAGGTAATCATCCTTAAAATTCAAAGAGAGAAAGCGAATAAAACACAATATCGAAAACGCAACTACTGATTCAAAAAAAAAAAAAATAGAAATCATTTTTTTTCAGGCTAGGAATTCAACTCCAATAACACGTCCTTCAACGGTAGTATTTTGAAGAGATTTACGGGCACGTTCCGCGTCTGTAGCTACAGTAAAGGTAACTTTAGCACACCCTGGTGCAATCATTTCTGTCAAATCTACTGGACCAAATTGCTGAACACGATCACGCACAATCTGCCACGTGTAATCCAAAGGAAGCTGAAAGCAGTGGTTGTGATATGCTACTAATTGTCGATGATAGTCTCATTTTTGATATATTTCATACACAACTCAATGAAACACAAGAAGAATCACACCAGCACAGTTTGTCGAAAATCGAAATGTTGAAGTTACAGCAACAATAACCGAAATATTACAATGTCCAATCAAACCATCATCTGGCAAAAGGAAGAACTCACATTTTTGATTATAATCGATCGCGAACCGCCGAAACCACTAACACTACCAAATGTAGAATAAGCAGAGCTGGGAACTGAGAGAGATGCAGATGGTGATGTATAAGTGGACGAAAATGGCATAACCGAAGAAATGCTACTTGGCTGAAGGCCAGATACTGGACCACCTTGATAAGCGGACTGACTGGTATACGGCGTAGATGTGCTATCATAGGAATTATGGGATGTTGTCGAGGAAGTGAGTGATGAAATTATCGAAGAAACATCACCCAATGGTGCTCCATTTGCACCCAAGCCCATGCCAACTCCACGTAAACCCACAGGCAATTCACCTTCTTTTCGGTCATCAATCGGATCAAATTTATCCATTTTGACATTGATTTGACGATCAAAAACACGCTGATTGTTCAGCATTGAAATAGCTTGCACTGCTTCGATCGGATGAGTAAACTGTACGACGGCCATACCTTTACTGCGGCCTTCTTTGTCTAATTGAAGATCAACCCATGTAACTTTACCGGCCAGTGAGAAATAATCTGTCACTCGTCCACTTTGTACGTTGTACGGGAGCTAAATTTCAATATTTCTTTGACAATACTAAAAACACAAAGCAAAGTTATATATGACTTCGAAAATTTGAACTCTGAAGTGCAGGATGAGAATCCAAAGTACGATGCGAACCTATATGTGGAAAGCGCTATCAAATAACACGTGAAACTAACGTTCGAAACAAAAACACGATTGGTCAGTGGCCCTGTAATATGAAGTTGTCGCAGAAATGCCGGACTAAGGCCATATGTTTCAAACTGCTCTTCCTGACGGTTACGAGTATCCAAACTTGCTGTAGCAGTTCCGCCATGAAGACCGTTTAAAAAATCAACACCTGTGTCTTCCTTAACTTTTCGGAAAAATGCAACAGGATCCTGAACATATGTTCATTTCAAAAATTTGTGAGACGAACAAGAATCAACAACCTATAGAAAGTACGCAGTAAATAATAAATCAACTGCTTCATAAAGTTTTAAATGAGAGACAATTATTGATTATTACTTAACATCCTGACTCCATGAAAAGGACTCAATAAAATACCAGAAAAAGAAAGGACCAATAACGACAGTTTAAGTTTAATGAACTGATCGATTACTGATCAAGTGAAAACGGAGGAATAGTTTAGTTAAGATTAACGACCGCAATATGTTTTTAGGAAATAAGCACTACGAGACTAGAAAGAGAAACAAAAAGAAATCGAAAAAAATTAAAACTTGTATCATTTTATCCTTTACAAGAAAGTAACAAACTAAGGTTACGGAAGTAATAACGTGTATATAAAGCGATGTATATAAAGCGATATTTTTCATCCTTTGCAGCATCTAATTTTATTGGTGTTATCCACCAATAAAATTAGATGCTGCAAAGGATGAAAAATTGAAATGAATTAAGAACTACGTATTAGTCACAAAATATTTACTCGAATTTCCTTTGCTGTAAGCAAACGATCATTCATTGGATAACGGTGCAAAGCATCGACACAACGCTGAACTGATTCTTTTTCTCGAAACTCAACAACTGCTGCACCTTTCGATTTCCCTTTACGGTCTTCCAAAAGCTCCACAAAATTAACCTAAATGATAAATTAGCATTTTAAATTCCTTCGGAGATGAGAGTCTTTTCTCAGTGCATTTCTTCAATTTACCTGACTTATGGCATATGAAAGCGACCTCATAACGTGCAATAATTCAGTGAATAATAGTATGCAGTATCCTTTTTCAAAAGATTAAAGCAAGCCGAAAAGATACGCTGGTTTATTAGCTTGATCACCAGAACTATCGACTACCCAAACAAGTAAGTTAAACTTGTCCTTATGACCGATTTAAGAACTTCTCGAAAGATCGTATGTGTGACCGTATCCAGCACAATCACGTCATCAACGAGTGAAACGTGCTCTATTGAATGATTGAACTACCCCGTTCTTTAATAGGAGGTATCCTTTATATATTACAAGAAAGAATAGTTTATTGCAAGAAAAAGACAAGTCCAACCAGACGATATCATTCAACAAAATCAGGAAAACGGATATTTAGGTAAATTCGAAACTAATCAAAAACCCAATAATTTCAATCTCACGAGTCTCGAAAAAATCAAACTAGGAAACATCGATAAAAGCCTTTAAATATATTTCTGTCACATTTCCATGCATGTTATCAGCTGCATTTACGTGCGCAACCATAATCAAAATAGTACCTCTGGACACAGCAGCAAATAGTGTGAAAATCTAAAAAAGTCAAAGTCAAGCTAGAAAACAGATCATACCTCACCAGCTTTTTCTCGAACCAAATCTTTTAGTTCCATCCAACGTACGTCATATGGAATATTTGCGATGTAGACCATTCGGTCATTACGTACGCCACCGGCGCCGCCTCGACGACCATCTAAATTTGTTCCAGAAAATGTCCAAGTAACCGTCTCATAGATTTATGAGTGAAACAATGTCAAATGGGAAGCGTGACCGAAGGTTTCAAAGATGAAAAAGCAACTATCCAGAAATTTGATGAATCAATTACTAATTTATGAGCACAAAAAAAGAATTTCAGGATCAAAGAACTACATCATCGTACTGTCAACACTTGACTATAAAATCCGTCCCAGAAGAGGATCATCCGAAGTTATGATACTTTTCTAGACAAATAAATTTCAAATTTTTCTTTTGATAATGCAGATTGAAAACGAGAAATGCCGAATGTGAAAGAATGGAGACCACGTAATCTACGCCGCTATGACCATAAGGAGGATAAAATAGTGATCCAACGGTGAATCAAATGGTCGTGCAACGCATGTAACTCAATTTTGGCGATGACTACTTAATAACACTGCAAATACTGCGCAAATCTCAGGACAAGAAAAATTCTCGAAATGGTTCTTAGTACACTGTAGACTTTCCACTAATTAAATATTAAATTTGTAAATATATTTACGAAAAAAGATGCGATAGCGCAGAAAGTAACTTCGATTTTGAAATTCAATCAAACAGAGAACCTGCACTCTCTAATATCACCTCTCAAATCTAATTTAAAATCCCACACATACAAAATTCATAAACTTACCTCTATCTCGGAGTCTTCGTGGACTACGTTCACGACTGCCCATACGTCGTTGACCACCTATCGTCCGATCAGCACCACTTTCACGTCGTGACCAACGTTCACTACCACCACTACCATTTCCAGTACCACCACCGCCACTTTCAGCATCATTATTCGATCGCCAACGTTCATTACCCGAGCTTTCACTTTTTACACGCCATCGATCACCTGCTCCTGCATCTTTAAATGAGCTCGGCGGTGAGAAATCTCGGTCTAAAAGCGAGGAAGCCATTCTCCTAAACAAACAAGCAGTCATAAATGTTTGGTCACAAAAAGTATACAGGTTAGGAGTAACAGATCAATGGAAAAATCCACTTTATCTCCTCAATAAATCCCTATGATGGGATTCATCGATCAACAAAGAGTAGAAGTTTCGTAGATGAAATGACGTACGTCAAATATCAATCAAGAAAATTTGTCACGCTTAACATTACGTATGAAATAATTCAGCAGAATGACATAGCATAGCACGCTGCAACCTCACGTTACGGTAGATGAATTAGCAAAACAACATTCCTAACCCCTCACATATCACCAATCAAAATCATATCCGATGAAATCAATTCAGACTCAATCGCAACTTGGCCCTTTTTCAATTGACTTGAAAAGGGCTGAGTGGCCAAAAGTTGATAAATATTCCGAAGGCAAAGTTTGTTTATTGTCTTTATTTCTCTTTTTTTCCAGTCTGAGACTTTATTTTACTCTTTTTTATTATTATATACTTTTCTTTACTTCGAAATCTCGGGAATAATACATAAATCAGAATCCTCATATTCACTCTGTTTCATTTTGCAAAATTTACGGACTCACTAAGAGGTCATGGAGGTGATATATATGAAGATCATTATTTTACTGCAGTAATCTTATCAATGGCCATCATGCATTCATAAATTGCAATTTGCTGCGTCGTTAACCATGAATTATTCATCCCGACAAAACATTAACGTGTTGCATTTACATCGAATATTATTAGTTTGAATTGATTTGATAAGTTATTTGGTAGTTTAAACTGTTTAAGATTGTTTCATCAGCTGATTGTTTAAATTGAATTAGCTACGTGCAGTATTATGCATTTCAATGAGTTCATTCCAACTAGTCATGCACATATGTTCATATATTAGTTAGCACTGTTAAGAATATGTATTTTTTCTCGGTTAAAAAAATTTCTTGTCGAGTTGGATTTAAAAAAAGTATTCCAATGTCATTGTTCAAAAAACCAACCAAGAAGAAGCAACGTCATTTGCGTCAACGTATAGTCAATGACGATAAAAGCACCGAAGAGGAAGAAGCTGAAATTGCGTAAGCATGTTTTTATGAATGTTCTGTGGGTATCTTTTAGTCATATACATCACATACACTTAATCTTCCCTTTCGTAAACTTATATTTGAAATTGTTTTAGGTTTGAGAGATTTAAAAATGATGCGAAGTAATGTTTTTGATATTTTTATCCAAATGATAAAAGAGTCACAAAAATGTGAGCTAATTGGGAATAGTGCTATAAAGCTGGAGAGTTGCCTATCGCAAGCGACATTTAAAGGGAATTTCATGCTAATATTCATTTTATCATGATTTTATAGCTAGAAAAGAAAATTCAGGTGTAAGCTAGAAGGCGTGAAAGAATTACAAGAAAGTCGTGCACGCAAAAATGGATTGAATGCTGTTGAATGTGCTTTGGGTAAAGAACTCGCAGCGGAATTCATTGCAATGGATGATGATCCATTCCGACAACGTGGCGGAGGCATGCTTCGCTTATCTGAAGGACGCCAAGCTCAAATGTTAATTTTGTAATTCTTTTTCAAAAGAATCCTTGAGCTGCTAAGAGTTTTTTTCACTATTTTATTTTTTCAAAAATTATTTAAAAAATACTTGCTAGCGCCACTATTTATTTTACATATTAAGGCTTGCCATCTGAAGATTGGGGAGAATTCGCCTTAATAAAATGATGATAGTTGCAAGGATATTAAGCACAATGAGCGAGACTGACAATAGTCGCATTTTGAGGAATTAATAAATGATTTAAAGCTATTCCCTCCTTAATTTTATAGACATGCGGCAGATATCGAAGCTGGCATACGTGATCAATTCAAGAAGGAAAGTTTTCTAAGAGATGAACATGAAGAGATGTAAGTTTGTTCCAAGATATTGTAGTTTAAGCGAGGATTGATTAATAGAAAAATCAATTAAGCTTCATCCGAACCTTCCAGATATTGAGTGTAATTCGCGTTTCACTGTTAGTACAACTGTATTTTGAAGTCTCCTGTTATATGATTGTCTTAAGGAAATCTATTAACCTTTCCTAGACTTTTTTAATAATGTTTTGTTTTTTAAACTACCATGGCAAAGTGTACTTTTTTTGAATTTTATTAAGTTCTGACTTCATAATGACTAGTTTCTTTTTTGAATTATTATTTTAAAAAAAATAGTGCTGCTTTAAGATTCTGATGGATTCTGGCTATATTTTGTTCTATTTTTGCAGGAAAAAATATGTGCAAGCGGAATTACGCAAACGAAAAGCAGTACAAGACTTAGAAGATGATGATGCAACGACGGTAGCTTTTTTATAATAATAATAATAATGAATGAATGAAAATACTCACACATGCAAACTTTACTAGGTGTAGTAGATGTTTGCAGAAAAGAACTGAGAATTTATTTTTAATAATAAAATGAACTTCATAAATTTATTATATTTCGTTGCAGTCCAAAGTGCCAAGTATGGAAGATTCCCTTATGTGGAAAGCAGCGGAAAAAGTTCGTCTTTTCCAGAGTGAACGTAATGATGAACTATTATCTAACCAAATGCTTGCTGGTATTCCCGAAGTGGACTTAGGCATTAAGTAATCTTTTTGTTATGTTCATGCAGAAACTATCACAATAGTGGGGGAGAGATGTTCTTTAATCATTTAAGTTATGCATTATTGTATCATAAAAGGAACATCGTTTTCATTCTTTTTCTCACCACGTTTCTCGGTCTTCTCTATGTTACTGAATAAAAAAAACTTCATTTATGCCAGAAATCAAGTATTTCTGATTATTGCAGAGTAAAGTTTTATAATAATCTGAAATTTCAGCGCGAGAATGAGTAATATTATTGAAACAGAAAAGAAAAAAAGTGAAATGTTGAAGGAGGTGGTTGAAAAAAGGCGAAATCTTGCTCAAGATAGTTTATTTAGTCAAGATCGTGCAAAAGATTTGGCCAAGGATTACGTACAACATTCTATTTGTGAGCAGTTAATTATTCCATTTTACTCTTCTTACATTTTATAGTTTACTCTTCTTACATTTAGTTCAAGCAGAGATTTCCTAGCATAATTTATATAACTATTTCATAGCTACTATTTTGAATGTTTCATTCTGGTATCACTTTTATATCATCTGTAAAGGACTTTGTCATATTTAAAAATTAATTGAATCCAAGATTTTGCGTAATTCATTATGCTGTTTAGGCTAATATTTTCAGTTTATATGGAATCAACCACACGTCTTGGTCAGGAAGACTGGCGCAAAAAGTTGGAACGGCCTGATACTGAAGTAAGTTAAGTGCCAGTCATTTCACACAGTTTTCTTATATGATACATTGAGGAGATTCAGTATTCATTTGCGGTATCTGTAATTTCTTGGGATATGTTAAAATACCTCTAAAATGCGTTAATTTCAGGCTCAGGTAACACTGACAGATGCGGATAGCTTAAGAGGTGATGCGTCAATACATCGTTTGTGATCAAATTAATAAAAGTTCAATGAAATTCAGAGTAAATGTCAAATAAATTTTTCAGATTTTATGCACATAACATTGGATATAAATTTTGGCGTGTTAAACTTCATGACAATTGATCCTCCAGACAGAATTACATTATATCGAAAATAAATTTCGAATTTTGCATTAATCAGTCAATTTATGAACTTAACTACCGAAAGCACAGCTAACGATTTCCTAGAAAAATCTTATGGTTGATGAGTTAATTAATTGATGGACTTGAGTACCGAAGTGCAGCTTATTTTCAACGGTAGTCATAAACGTCTTAAATTATAGTAATGGGATGTCGTAACTCCACTGTTAAGTCTTTATGGTGTGCTGATGAGAGACTTGTTGCCCCTTCGAAAATTATCGATCGGTTGAACAAGGTCATCGGAAATTTCTATTCTACGATCATTTTATTGATAAAAGTAGGAGACATCTGTGACAGCAATAATTAACATTATTGGAGCGGCGTTGTTTGTTCGATGAATCCAAATTTATAAATGGTAAATATTTCATCTCATCTTTTATATTTCAACAAATTTTTCTCGAAATCTCGAATAGTCCCTTTATTATAACTTAGTATTTGTGTTTCATCTATGCCAAAAATCACAAACATTGGTGAAGACTTCCTAAAATCGAGTATAACAATAGTTTTCAAATTTCGCAATCATTTTTTTCGGCTTTGTATGCTAAATACATGCTAAGTATTGTTGTTATAGGTTAAAAGGTAATTTAAATTGATGGAGAAATCATATGTTGTTTAGCTGTTTTGAGTTGTTAGATGAACAGATCAGATAAATCGTGTGACTATTATTATTGCCTTTGGATAAACATTTAAAAAAAAGAAAAAACGAAATTATGAGGGAATTCGATTTCTTTTTTTCAGGCTCAATATTTCACCCAACAGCAAATCGAAGGTAAATTATATCAAATTTTTGCAAAAAAAACTAGCTAATTTAATTACCCGTGACAGATAAATTGAAGTTTCCGAGCTATCTCCAACCGTCTTATAATTTCATCCGGCAAGTACCAATGGTTTACGATCACTATTGAATAAGCAATTGCTTTGCAATCGAAATTTAAAACTCAAACAAATATTTTAATCTTGCTTCCAGAATATCGACAATGCTTCACACTATATTGTCCTAAAGGATGTGCACAAAATGCATCACATTTGCGTTATATAATGCGCAGCCTTGGTTACACTCCAACTATACAGGAAACAATACAACATTTCCGTAAATATGGTAATAATTGAAATGATAACATTGTCTGTTCGGATAGTCTGTGTTTCAAAATTTATTATGTCAGTATGACAAATTTTTAACAAATAGTAAATCATTTATCAAAAAAAAAAGAATGAAAGTTCACTAAAAGTATTTCCTAAAGTACTAAATCTGAATGAGATAAATTTTAGGACAAAAACTGGACTTTCCATCCTTTTTGGAAATTTTGCATCAGGAAAATCAGAAAGATGATCCAATACAAGAAATTGTTGGTGCACTTCGTGGAATTGATTCCAAAAAGCAAAATTGGATTACAGTATCTGAGTTCGTTGGTATTTTATCATCAGTTGGTGAGAAAATGTCACGCGAAGAAATTTACAATGTTCTTCAACAATTAGACATTATCGGTGGTCGAGTACCATTCAATTCATTGTTGGATTTCATTTTGAACTTCCGTACTGATAACACTCATTTTTCTGATAATAATCACTGTGATATATATAAACAATGACAAAAACTGATAAACTATCAATAATAGCAGTTCTTCCAACCGATTGTGTTATATTAACAAGGAGGCTCATTAAAAAAAAGTTCTGACAGGACTAAATTTAATCATTTTTCTCAAATCTTATTCTGAACAGAGAAGCTTTCAAAGACGGAAATATGACTCTTCTTAGCTTCTAGTTCTAATCTCGACCGATTTTTTGAAATTTAAGCAATGAAATTTTGAAGGTCTTTTTTTGGAACTTCACTATTCGATTTCAAAAAATTGCTCAACAATCACATATCACTGTTTATTATACTTTAATATCTATTAAAGTATAACCATACATTTCAAATATTTCTTGATAAAGGTGATGGATTAAAATTAGTAGATAACCAGACCAAATGAATCTCATCTCATGACTATTCTTACTGTATTATTTAACCTAATAATAATAAAAATGAATGAGCGATAGTGATGACTTTCAGAGAAGAAATTTTTAAAAATTATACGAGGATTTAATTTTCCTGTGCACTTCATCATTAAACTTTGATGTATCAAACGGAAAAAAGAAGCTAAGATGAAGAAATAACTTTCAAGGACAAATTATAGGTGTGGATGAAATCAAAATTAAGAAATTCCATAAGGGTAACAAGCAAATGTAAATGAATGGAAAAAGAAAACTGCCATATAGAAGATGACTTTTGATGAGGTCCTTTGCTAGGCGTTTTATGTATGCTTCCGTTGGGATGACATCGTAGAGCAAATAGCGGCACAATAAATATACAACGAAAGGATGCAACAGGAAGCCAGATAAAGCTTTTAATTGACAGATAAGTCTGAAATAAATATTTCTAAATTTTAATTCGAATCTAAATGAAACGCCAAAAAAACTTAAGGCAATTCGAAAGGAAAAAGATATTTTCTGGAATATATCTCAAAAAGAATAAACCTATATAAAAAGTACTGTATATTAATTAGATTAACTTAACAATCTGGAATGTCGATGGAGATTTCTTGAAATTTAAAAATTTTTAGTCCTGAAACATAGCAATAATCAAAATTTTCTTTATTTTTTTCATTAAATCTCCAAAAAAAATTGTTGAAATATTTTTTAAAACCATTTCAATCTCTGATGATTATCCGATCCTATTAAAAAAAGAACTTACCGGTTAGAGTGGTCAATTGCTGCAAATAGTATTATTAACGGTACGGCAATTAACGAAATAATATATGCCAGTGAAAAATTCAAAAGTGACAGTGAAGCGAACAAAAGACAGTAATCCAAATAAAAGAGAAATTTCAATGAAATACATTCTTTCTCGTTTCTGAAATCCATTGATATAAATCAACTGGAAATAACAGAACAAAAACTTCTACCGTCCGTAACTTAAAATCAACTACATTTTCACTTTGAATAAGTGAACTAATAAATTAACTTCTTGTATTGTGCAAAAAAGCAGATCAAATAAATAATCAAAACTGATTATCTTATTTTTTCTTATTTATATGGTCTTTAAAAAAAAGAAAACACTTGTACCTACTATTTATTTCATTACGCTGTAAAGTAAGAAGAGTGAATGGCCGAATCCGTCCCATACTTTTTCATATAAATAATATTTCATGTGACAAATTTAGAATTTCGAAAATTTTTGGAAGAAAACTTACAGTGAAAAAAGAAAATACCACGGACTGAAAACGGAAAATGACAGCAAAACTGCATGCATATGATAAAACTGTGATGTAGCAACATTTCTGATAATACAATATTGGACTATTCCAATAACATGAAGAAGAATAAATGCATTTGGAAAATTGAATTCTTCCAAACTAAACCATTCACGAAGTGCCTGAAATAAGTAAGCATTATTTTTCTAAAACACTAGGATTTAATCGATCAGCTCAGGTATAAAAAATCTTAAGTCTTCTTTGATATATTATGTCATTTGACGAATCA